>SNQJ01S0020100.1:125017-149877 GCA_010110895.2 Picea sitchensis
CAAAAATGCAAATGAAAAAGATAAAGTGTCAAATATATCAATCACCATATAAAATCCTATGAATTAAGTGGTATGGTTATCACATTATATTATGAAATGAAATTTATATTAAATTTTAAATATCTAGTTTTATATACATCATGGTTTGTATAACAACTTAATCAATTAAAATAGTTTTTCTTTCTTATTTATTATTATTTTCTTTTTCTTATTATTGATTTTAAGAAAAATATAGATACCATAACAACATGTAATACGAGACTTTTTTTATTTATATTTTGGTGTAATAAAATACAATGCCCTACTATGTAGGGAACATATACACTCCATAAAATACTTTTGGTTTTTGGGAAGCTAACACCCAACATCTAGCTCTCTTCCATACTATGAATATAGCAACTACTCCCCCAAATCCAATCCCCATTTCTATCCCCAATGCTATCAATGACACATTTTCATCCACACGGCTCAACCATTCCACTTTAACATGATTATTATTGCTACTACTACTACCATTTTTCATAGGTTTTTCCTTTTGATTGATACATCGATCTATAGGACACCCCCATAAGCATTTATTACATTGAAATGAAGCTACATCAAAAGTTGAAAAATGTGTCCCTGTTGGAATTGGCCCACATAAGTTGTTAGATGAAACATATAGAACCCACAACCAATGTAAGTTAGAGAGTTCTTGAGGAATTTTCCCACTCAAATTATTTTTGGCCAAGTCCAACACCTCCAAAGTAGTTATGTTACTAAGAGATGTGGGTATTGGCCCTTCCAATTGGTTCCCAGATAAATTCATCCATCTCAAGCTCCTCATACTTCCTATGCTTATAGGAATTTCCCTTGTAAGATTATTGCTAGACAAATTGAAGAAAGTGTTTTCCATATATGTGCCAAAAGATGCAATAACAAAATTTGTTGGGTCTGTACTTCTTTCAAATATTATATTATTTTTTTCAAGCCAAGATACATTGAGTGCAAATCCCCTAAGTCTTTCAAGATGAAATGGTATTCTTCCACTAAATTTATTTTTGGATAAATCCAAGTAAGTCAAGTTCATGAGATTTGTAATGCATTTAGGAATATCACCATGGAAATTATTATAACCAATATTTAATACGATCAAGTTTTCGAAAAATGAGAGGTAACTAGGAAGTTCCCCTGCCAATCTATTTGCACTTAAATCAAGATGTTGAATGTTGGTACAAGTGGCCAAAGATGTGGATATATTTTCAGAGAAGTTATTAAAAGAAGTTGAGAAAATAACAAGAGAAGTGCAATTGCTAAAGCCCTTAGGAAGTGATCTCTCTAGATTATTTTTAGATAGATCTAAAATCTCAAGTGAAACCAAATCGCTAATACTATGAGGAACTCTTCCAAAAATATCGTTATTATTTATGTCCAAAGTATAAAGAGATTTTAATTTACCTATACTATGTGGAAGACGTCCAATTAAGTTGTTTGAAGATAAATTTATGTACACAAAAGATTCTAGATTTCCTATAGTTTTTTGAATTTTACCTTGGAAATTATTGTTCTCTAAATCAAATACAAAAAGCTTGTTTAAATTAGTGACATTTTTAGGCATGCTACCATTCAACCAATAAAACTCAAATTCATAACTTGAAGGTTACTCAAATTACCTAATTGAGATGGTATCCTCCGAAACAATTTGTTTTGTTGTAGATTAAGGTACACTAATTTATGCAACAACCCCAATTCATATGGTATTCTCCCAACCATATCATTATTAGAAAAGTCTAGCCATGAAAATTGAGTACAATTACCAAGATTTGTAGGAATGTGACCATTGAAATTGTTGCCTACGAGGTCAAGATAATATAGGTTTTCCATAGAACCCAAAGTGGAAAGGATTGGACCACTGAAATTGTTGAAGCTGAAGTCAAGATAAGTTAAGTTTCTCATCGAACCCAAAGCAGAAGGGATTGGACCACTGAAATTTTTAAACCAGAGGTCTGGCACATATAAGTTTCCCATCAAATCCAAATCCCAAGGGATTGGACCACTAAAATTGTTTTCACCGAAGTCAATATAAGATAAGCTTACCATCGAACCTCGTGTGGAATTATCCCTGTAAAAAAATTTCCAGAAATATTCAGCGTGTGCAACAAGGAGAGGTTGCCCAAATATGGGGAAAGGGTACCTCTCCATCGGAGGTTGAGATAATCAAGATCGCGACAACTCTTCTGGTGTTTCACCTACAGGTAATACCATACCAGCAGCATACCTCTTTTGAGTTCTTCGTTGTCTAGTTAGACAGCTTTCCAGATACATCCGATTTGATATGTTTTTTAAAAGACAGAAGAGCTTCCACGTCCCTCTTCTCATGAGAATACTCCACCATGATGAGGAAGCACAGGAGCATGAGAATATGATCCATTTCTCCCTCTCAGAAACTCAAAGATCAGTGAGTTGTGTTCTTAGCGATATACATATATAAAAAGAGAGTAGCTGTCATATTGACACATAAATCTCGATGTATCGATTCCCGGTCGATGTATCGATAGAAAGGTGAGTCGACGTATCGATTCTCGGTCGACGTATCGATAGAAAGGTGAGACGACGTATCGATTCCCGGTCGTATTGGTCCAGTGAAATAGGCACATAAATCGTCGTATAGAAAGGTGAGTTGACATATTGACTCTCGGTAGTCTTGGGACGGTGGACTGAGTTGGAAAAGAGAAGTGAGCATATTGAGACAGATGCGATGAGTCCCCTATTGAAATCTGGTTGTTGGAGGGGGTAAGTGAGAATATAAAAGTGAGAATATGGGGGCATGGCCATTTATTCAGATATTGTCCACTTAATTCCCCTCCAAGTTATATGGCTGCAACTTGAAAATCCTAAAGATGGTTTCACCCCGGTCCAAGGAAAATGACAGAAAAATTAGAAAAGCCAACCCTACACCACCTAAGGCTCTATCAACTAGCAATTCTTTTGTGATATTCTAAACCAGATCATGGATTCTCATGATCCAGAAGGGGCCTCTCCGCTTTCCGATCAGGAGAATATTTAAGGAAAATCCAAAGTAATCCAAGAGCCAATGCTGGAGAAAATTACCTCCACCCTAGTTGTAGATCTCTTGGGTCAAGATCAGGTCACAAAAGACTGTGACAACATGGAGATAGAGTTGGATGAGAAGGAATTAGCAGAGATCGATCTAGTGAGTCTAGAGGAAGGTTATCGCAAGAAATAATTGTTATCCAACACCCGAGAGCAGCTTCAGAAAGTCCATAAAGGATACCTTAATTCCACCACTCGTGCCACCTCTAGATCTAGAGTGGGGATAGGAATCCATTTGGATCCTAGCAAAGAACCCCCAAAATCGTTGAAAGATGAGAAAAGACGAGGCAAAAATTCCACCTAGCAGTTAATTCGAGAAATATGAAGTTATATGGTTAATTCAGGTTAGATCCAATTGCTCATTGAGAGCTTCTTTCCCATCCCCCCACCATATTCCTCATGAAGATCATCTCTTGGAATATAAGGGGCCTTAATGGAAGGAGAAAACAAAGACTCCTTAGAAATCGTATCATGGAGGAGAATCCAAACATTTTATTTTTGTAGGAGATCAAATGAAATGACATTGAAGCGAAAACCATTTTTGCAAGATGTTGGAGGCATTGTGATTATGCCAACACTGAATCCATAGGATCGACAGGCGGGATCACAATACTCTTGAACCCTGCAACCATCATTCTCAATAATTTATTTTCCTCTAAATGGACCATTTCAACTCACTTCAGAGCCATTGGTTACAATAAACAAGGGTACATCACAAATGTATATGGCCCACACACACCTTCAGAGAAGTCTGCATTTCTGAAGAATTTGAAAGACGTGAAGGAAATTATCCAAGACCATAGATGGGTCCATGGAGGAGATTTTAATGTTATCCTCTCTCTGTCTTAAAAGAGAGGTGGAAACCATAGATTGGAAAAGGATAGAGAGGATTTCAAAGAGTTCATAGAGGCCTCTTTCCTAGTGGATCTTGAGAATATTAACAGTGAGTTCACATGGTCACATAGACATTCAGGCTCTTATCAAGTTTCTTGTCGTCTAGATTGATTCTCGATCTCATAAAACCTAATGTTGGATGGAAAAAGCATGGAATCCATTATTCTCAATGTGACTAGCTCAGATCATTGGCCCATCCAGCTCTTGATGGACATCTCATGCACACCCAGGCACAAGCCTTTCAGATTGGAAAATTTTTGGTTAGATCATATTGACTTTCAAGAGAACATATAGAAATGGTGGGTAGAGGAATTCATCCCTTATGGTATAATGTCATACAAATTCCAACAAATTTTGAAAAACTTAAAATTGCAACAAATTGTGCACAGATCTCCTGTCCTTTGCGGAGTAAGATATCATGGCTCTGTGCATGTAGAAGATTGACCGAAAGAAGTAAATAAGAAGAGTTGGTGGACATAGCCCTAGGGTGGGGGTGAACCACGTATATCATGTGTTGTGGCTTCTATGTGCTTTATGGTTTTTCTCTTGTTTATGTGGTTAAATGCTTAGTGCACTGATATATGCTTAGAAGAATCTAATATGATAGCTTAGTGTTGAACAATGTGAATGAATGTCAGATCTGATCTATGTTGGTATGCTTAGTGCTTGAATCTAATTGATCTGTGTTAATACTGCATTGATCTGTTATTAGGGTTTATCTGCACTATAAGCTAAAGACGAATATTGATGAACTATAACTACTAAGTGCTCTGTTAAGGTGTTACAATCACAGATCCATGTCCCAGCTAAGGTTTTAAACACTCGAGTATTTCAACCACCCATACCTCTACCTCAGGTTAGACTCCATCTGCTTTGCAGGTGTTGCTGAAAGGGTCGGTAATTAGGGTTTTGTTGGTGCATTGTTGTAAGCAATGAACCCTAGGTCTTCCCCTGTGCCAACAAATGGTTTTGTTGCCGGGACCTGAAACTGTGATTGTTGGGAATTGAAGAAAAGAGAAAGCTTCGTGTGTACATCTGTTGTTCTAGTGAGCAGTATTTTACTTAACTTGTGAAGCTCTATGCCAAGAAGAAAAGTAAGATCTGAAGAAAAGAGGTAAGACCTGAAAGATTTGTGCTCTAGTAAAAGTAAAGTAAGATTTTTTGGTTAAAGAGGTAAGATCGTAAAGCTTTGTGCTCTGATAAAGGTAAGAACAGTGAAAAGTTTTGATGGAAAAGATAAGATAAGTGGAAATTTTTGTTTCAAAATTATGGATCTAGGTATGTTGATAAATTTTACCCTAGATTGAAAAGTAGGGCACAACTAGATGAAAGAAGGTTTGATATGAGTAGATCTGGAAAAATTAGTGAAAGATATGTTATTCCTATGCATAGAAAGAATGTTTGGACTAACAAATGGATGCAGGATCCTAGAAATAAATTTTTGCAAGCTAGCTACTATGATCCTAGTGCACAGTACAGGAAAGGTTGGGGATCATTTCAAAGAAAGAGAGGATTAACTCTTTGTTGAATTTGCATAAGACCAGGACATCTTTCTAAGGAATTCCCTGGTAGAATACATAGTTGTGTTTGTTGTAAAGCTATGGATCATGAAGTTTTAGATTTCCCTAGAATGATTGTTAAGCTTGAAAGAATGAATATGAGACAAGAGAACCCTAAGAAAAGTCAAGAAACTGAGACCATGGCAGAACCCTAGAAAAAATCAGAGAATGTCTTGCTACAAATGAAAGAAACCCTAAATGATCACAGAAATATCAACTTATCAGAGATCTTCAAATAAAAAGAATGCATAGAAACAAGAATAGGAGACTTTGACATTGACTGTGTTTTGGATGAGGAAACACAGGTAAATATCATGACATAAAGAATTTGGGAAACTTTAGGAAATCCTGCTATGATTCCTTCATTGGGAGGAATAGGATTATTTGGAGGAAATTTGATAACCCTATGTGGAAGACTTACCCAGACATCTATGAGTGCTCATGGAACTTCGACAAAGGAAGATTTTGAGGTTGTTAAATTTATTAAGAACATCGGGCCCCATTTTCTATATTACTAGGAAAAACTTGGATTGAAAAGGATCAGGCCAGAAGAAACGAAGAGGAAGTCTTAGAACAAAAGAAGCAAGAATTAAAAGATTTTATGACTAGCAGGATAGCGCACTTGATTGAAGAAAAGGAGAACAAATCAAAGCTATTTAGAACCAGAAACTTGGATGTCGAAGTTGAAAGAAAACAAGAAGATTCATAGATGAATAGAGCACCTACCCCAAATACAAAAGCAATATTACTCTCTAATCCTATGAAAGAATATCAACATCGCGAAGTTACTATGTGAAAAGAAGATAAGAATCTGAATGGAAAGAGGAATACCAAGATGAAGATCACCAAGAAGAAGGCTAGAAAGATGAGTAAGAAGAGAGAAAATATAGAAAAGTTGCAGAATGTGCCAGAAGGGACTTCGCAGAAGGAAGGTTTGCAAAAGTGGAACTTTGTCGGGATATCAGAACAATGCAACATGACACTTTGCCATGATGACGCAATATAGCCGTTGAAGGCATTATAACCGTTAGATTGACACCTCGAATGGTTAGAACAACAGTTATGGCTAGAAATATCGCCATCAGACCATTGGGATTGTGCTGCAATGGATAGAACCACATTGATGAAGGCCTCTTTTCCGTTGGAGAGATCTGTTACACCGTTGCCTACTTATTGTGTCGAATGTCGCACCAAAAACACTTTTGTGAATTGTATCCTAGCCAACTCATTGCTACTGCACTGTGTTTAGTAAGATCGACACTGGTTCTATTTATTTGAGCACTCATTCATCCACCAAAGTTACTCGATCTGAGCATGCATGTTAGATGAGCTTAGCACCGCAAAGAAAGTCGTTGAAGAAGTTCTGATCGACCTCATGGCTGAGAAAGTGATGTGCACAGGAATTCAAGCTTCCTCGATGAGGGGAGTGCAATCCTCTCCATCTACTGCTCACGAATCCGGACCATCCCGACCGACAATAGAGATGTCTTGGGAAACGCAAAGTTAATCCCGACTATATTACCCGACTACATCCCGCCTGTGTCTAGCGTGGTGAGTCGTGACGGTGTCCCGAGGAAATTTGATTACACCATGGTTACTGCATACCTCCCGAAGGGGATATGTGTTGTTAGAATGCAACAGGATAAGATCACGATGTTGAAGTTCAATGACTTCAACCTAGGAGATCGCAAGAACCATAGTATGCTCGCTCCTTACAAATACTTGACCAGGATGAACGAGAAGAACTTGAAAATAATCCCCCAGCCATGGACTATGAACCTCGCATAGTCCACCCTCTTGAATGTGATGAAAATTTCACATTTTGGAAGGCACCAAGAGGTTAACGCCTGTGTTAATCTCCTATTCTCATGTTATCATGGTGGCTATATATGGTTAGAATGACGCATCATAGTCGATCCAATGTTGATCCATAGGATCATTGGATTGAGCATGCAGAGACCCGACCCACAGGACTTCTACCCAGGGAAGGCTAGAGATCGCGCATTGGCACAGAGGATCAAATACACATATGGCGATGTAGAAAATGGGATGCGAGGCTACATGGTATCTTCCATCCAGAATGGCGCAGTGCACCTGGCCTACCAGTTGATCGCAGGAAATATCATGAGAAAGAACAGACCTACACAGGTCACAGGATTCGTTTTTGACCTTGCCGGGAAATGTGTAGAAGGAATCCAGTTGAACTGGGTGAAGTACCTAGTCAACCAGCTGGAATTAGATTGTTGCGAAGCTTAGGATCGAGGCTATGAATTCCACTTTAGATGGCTCCTGATCCTCATAGCATTTACTGCTTGGGAGATGTCGGACGGTGCGACCTTCCTGGACAGTGAACCCTTCGCGCCACTCGTTGCGAAGTTCACCACGCTCTAGTACTCGAGTGATATGGGAAAACAGTGGAAGTCAAACCCAGTATTCCACACGTACTATCTTTAGTTGAAGAGAGCCATCGAATTTGTCCCTCGCATGATGCCAAACACTCTGTATCGGTTCATACCTCTCATGAAGTTCTACATAGATCGACACTTCATTTATATCACTGCACGCACAGATGAGCATAAATAAGAGCTTCAATCATACTACAAGATCACATAGGAGGACCTCGAAGAGATAACCAAGGACTGGTCTATAGAGTTCCTCATCCTCACCTTCGTCGAGTGCAAGATGAGAAAGACCAAGTCACAATGGCCCTGAAACAATCCCAAGAAGAAATGGTAGAACAACGTCGGGTTTCACAAAAGGAGAAGGATGACCTTCAAACCAAGTTTGAAGAAGAGAGCGCGCAAGTCAAGCAAGAAAACGTGCAATTTCTCGCAGAACAGCTTGGATTCAAAGAAGCAGTCGAAAGAGCACTTGGCTTTGTGACAGGCTTAGATCCAAAGGCAGAAGACCGAGTGGAGAATCAAGTAGCACAACTCATGGAAGCTATCCAACAAATTCAACAAAGAATAGCAGACTTAGAGCTACGAACAATGCCCAACACTCCGCAGGATGTGTGATATCAAAGAGAAGCAACTGCTCGAAGCATAGTTGAGAGAATCAAGGCCCTCGCCATGGAATGTAAACATCTAAGTGATCGCAGTGCCCAAACTTATGAGAGACTCGCTAAGGATCATGAATTGAAGGCACTGGAGTCACAACTCCAAGAGGGAAAGAAGAAAGAAAAAATAGTATAGGTGCAGTTGAAGCCCCTGTCAGTCATTGAGAGGATGAAGCGATCCCAAGAACAACTCACTGCTCAACAACATGTCCACACCATTCAGAGAAAAGGCATGGAAGTGACTCAGAGTCTCCAACCAAAACAGGATGAGGCTTGCCAACTATTCACAGAGATTGAAGGCCGAGGAGAAGAACTGGATCAAGTTGTCACTGCAGTTGAGCAGTGCTTAGAGGGACCTGTCAACGAAGCATCTCTCCAATAGTTCATCGATCAGGAGGCCGTGGCACAGTAATAGGTCGAAGCAACTCGATCCAAGCTTGAGGTTTTTGAAGTAGAGCTACCTAGACTAGAGCGACTCGAGATGAGTCACAGGTGAGTGTTGGCAGCCTGTTGGTCCTTGACCAAGTTTTAAGGATCCTTGGTCATGTTTGACCTATTTTTGGGACTTCGACTGGCTGTCAAAGGTGAAGCGCAAGTCGAAGCAGAGATCATGGGATCTCAGCCCCTTTTTTGGTATTTTTAGGTTTTGGGCTTATGTAACAGGTATGGGGATGTTGGCCCATGGGTTTACCCATGTTTAGGCCCTTTTTGTAATGTATAAATAGAAGTCTAGGCGATGTAAGAAAGAGTTGGAGAAGAGGTTTTTGGTGCGATGCTAAGTGCAAGAGATGATTGTAAATGCTTTGTGCATACTATGTGATATTTGCAAGGCTAAGTGCAAGTGATTGTAATAGACTGTGAAGAGGCTTTGTGTTGTAACTCAGGGAAGAAGGATCTAGTGGAGTGCATGCAGAACTCCTGTCCTCTGCGAAGTAAGATATCATGGCTATGTGCATGTAGAATATTGACAGAAAGAAATAAAGAAGAAGAGTTGGTGGATGTAGCCACAGGGTGGGGGTGAACCACGTATATCCTCTGTTGTGGTTGCTTTGTGCTTTATGGTTGTTCTCTTGTTTATGTGGTTAAATTATTAGTGCACTGATATATGCTTAGAAGAATCTAATATGATAGCTTAGTGCTAAATAATGTGAATGAATGCTAGATGTGATCTATGTTGGTATGCTTAGTTTTTGAATCTATTTGATCTGTGTGAATACAACGTTGATATGTTATTAGGGTTTATTTGCGTTGTAAGATAAAGAAAAATATTGATGAAATATAACTACTAAGTGCTCTGTTAAGGTGTTACAATCACATATCTGTGTCCCAGCTAAGGTTGCAAACACTTGAGTCCTGCAACCACCCCTGCCTCTACCTCAGGTGAGACTTCATTTGCTTTGCAAGTGTTTCCAAAAGGGTCGGTAGTTAGGGTTTTGTTGGTGCACTGTTGTAAGCATTGAACCCTAGGTCTACCCCTATGCCAACACAATGTTGTCCCTTCCTTGGATCAGAACAAAATGGTTACCTATTTTTTGACATTATCTCTAGATTCTATTATTAGTTAAACAGGATCATAGAGAAATAAAATAAAACAAATGTGTAAATAAAACACAGAAGATACATAATAAAATAGAGACACAAATATACGTGGTTCACCCAGTGTGGGATATGTCCACTAGATAAATTTCCAAGTCCTTCCTTTTTATTATCGAACAAAATGAAGGGATACAACCTACAACAATCTCATTGTAAATTCCTCTTCTTTCTCTCACAGTCTCCTCTCTCATAATACAAGTCCCTTATAAAAGAGGGTTGCCTTTTGTGGAAAAAAACCCTAAAATAACTTCTACTGTTAGATCTGTGACCTTATAATGAATGGTCTAGAGTGACTATGAAATTACAATATTTTACAAGGCAATTTTCCTCAATATTTCACTTCGGGTGTGCTACCCCCAAATCCCCCACAAGGGGGGGCTACAAAAACTTCCATTGCCCCCCCTGGTGACAGTTGTGGCGGGGAACTCCCCCCACACCCCCTCGTTAGGGAATGGGGTCCAAGCCTAACCGAAATAAACATCTGAATCAGGAAGATAATCAAACTCCACAACCAACAATCTCCCACATGGAGACTGATCACAACAACTCCACTATTATTGTACCTGTTGAACTATGATCGACCTTGGACTTGGAAAATTTCTCATCTTCACCTTCATTCTTGAATACCAACTTAAACTGAGAAGGAACTCAATTTCTCTTTGGTTATTCCCTTTGTTAACATCTATGCAGGATTTTGGCTAGTATGTATCTTTTCCAACTTCAATTGTCATTCTTCCAAGACAGATCGTATGAAATGGTACCTGATTTGTATATGATTAGTCTTGTAATGGAAGTTTGAGTTCTTAGCAAGAATGAAACTCTCATTGTCAAAAGAAAAACTGCCATTCTCCTACTTCTTTCCCAATTCCTCCATAAACATATGTAACCAAATCATCTCTTTACTAGCCTCTGTAGAAGCAACATACTTTGCTTCCATTGTTGAAATTGCAACAATATTTTGTAGTTTTGAAATCCAACTTATTGTTGTTCCACCTACAATAAAAATATACCTTGTGGTGCTCCTCGTACTATCTTTATCACCTGCCATATATTAATAAACATATCCCTGTAGAACAATGTTTGAACCTCCAAAACATAATGCATGAGTAGAAGTACCTCTCAAATACCTAAGAATCCACTTTACTGCCTCCCAATGTTCTTTACCTAGATTTTTCATATAGCTACTCACAACTGCCATTGCATGTGCAATATTTGGTCTTGTGCAAACCATCACATACATCAAGCTACCAATTGTTGATGAATAAGGGACCCTGGACATGTAATATATCTCCTCCTGTGTCTTGGGACACATTTCCTTAGTTAATTTTAAATGGTTGGACAAAGGTGTACTAATTGGTTTTTCATTCTACATTCTAAACCTCTCCAACACCTTCTCTATGTACTCACACCAAGACAATGTCAATTTGTGGTTTTTCCCATCTCTTGTTATTCTCATACCAAGGATTTTCTTTGCAGCACCCAAATCCTTCATCGCAAATGAATTACCTAATTTATTCTTGAGTACATTCATATCCTATATATTAGACCCTGCAACAAGCATGGCATCTACATACAATACCAAGATAATATATCTTTCATTTTCTAACCTTTTAAAATATACACAGTGATCAGAATGACATCTATTATAACCTTGTTATGTCATAAACCTGTCAAAATTAAAATACCACTTCCTTGGAGCTTGTTTTAGGCCATAGAATCTCTTATTCAACTTGCATACCAAATTTTCCTTCCCTTTGACCTCATACCCCTGTGGTTGTTGCATATAAATCTCTTCCACCAAATCCCCATGGAGAAAAGTTGTTTTTACATCTAATTGTTCAAGATGCAAATCTTCTACTACCACAAGAATTAAAATAGTCCTAATTGAATTCATCTTAACATCAGGACACCATATTTCATCAAATTCTATACCTTTCTTTTGTACAAACCCCTTTACAACAAGTCTATCCTTGTACCACTTTTTTCCTCCATCTTCTTCCTTCAACTTGTAAACCCGTTTATTCTACAATGCTCTTTTTCCTATAGGAAACTGAACCAAGTCTCAATTCTAGTTATTTACCAAGGAATCCATTTCCTCTTTCATGTCTTGCTCCCACTTCTTTTTAGTTTATACCTTCATTGCCTCTTCATAACTTTTTGGTTCACCAGAATCAGTCAACAATAAATAATACATTGAAGGAGAGTATCGTTCAGGGGGTCTACTTAACCTGGTAGATCTTCTAAAAACACTTACAGGAGTTGTAGGTACATTTTTCTTATGTTGTTGTACATTTTGAATTTCTTGTACCTTTGAAATTTATTTTTCAGAGATCTCATCAAGCACTATGTATTCTAGTTTTTCTTTTACCTGTTTCTTTCCTTGCAACTGATCTTTGTACATGACCTTCTCATTGAATATGAAATCTCTACTCCTAATGATTTTGTGATTTTCATAATCCCATAAGAGATAACCAAAATCATTAACATGGTATCCAATAAAGGTATACTTCTTGGTTTTTTCTTCAAGTTTTGTTCTATTTTCTCTATAAATATGGACAAATTCTTCACAACCGAATGTATTCAGAAATGAATAGTTTACCTTTTTATCTGTCCATGCCTCCTCTAGAATGCCACCATCCAAAGAGCTTGAAGGTCCTCTATTTATTAAGTAAGTAACAATATTTACAACATCTACCCAAAACTATAAGGGAAACCCTGCATGCAATCTCATACTCCTTGCATGCTCCATGGTTGTCTTGTTTATCCATTCTGACACATCATTTTCTTATGGTGGTCTTGGAATTGTTTTCTCTCTACGAATCCCATGGTATGAACAGTAATCATCAAACTCCTTACTGCAATATTCACCTCCATTGTCTGATCTGAGACACTTCAACATTTTTCCTGTCTCATTCTCAACTAAAGCTTTCCATTTCTTAAAAGTGTCAAAAACATCATATTTTTGTCGAATGTAATAAACCCAAGTTTTTCTAGTTGTATTATTAATAAAAGTATCATAATAACGAGATCCACCAAGGAATGATACATGAGTTGGTCCCCATACATCTGTATGCACAAGACCTAACCTTTCACTCTTATTTTCTTTTCCAACTCGGAAAAATCCGATTCTCTTATGTTTTCCATAAACACAGTGCTCACAAAAATCCAAATCAATTTGTTTAAGATCTGGATTTTTTTTTCTTTTGTGAAGTATCTGCATCCCCTTCTCACTAATGTGTCCAAGCCTATGATGCCACAGTGTTGTATCCACTCCTATAGAATCTAAAGATATAGAAGAATCAGTATTACCATTACTTAAATACAATGTACCTACCTCCTCTCCTTTTGCTATCACTGGTGATCCATTGGTGACCTTCCATGCCTTATCTATAAATATATATATACAACCTTCACTTTCCAACTTCCTTATTGAAATCAGAATTTTCCTTAGATATGGTACATGTCTTACCTCTTTCATTAACCATTGGTTTCCATTCTTTTTCTTTACCTGTACCTTACCCATTCCAACAATTTTCCTTAGTGCATCATCAACCAAATGAACCTGTCCAAAATCACCTTAAACGTAATCTAGAAAATGTTTCCTATGGGGTGTGGCATGAAATGAATCCTCTGAATATACTAACCAAGACTCATAAATATTATCTACAAAAAGAATCAAAGCATATTGTAACACATCACCTGTTACATTTGCTTCTTGATTTTTCTCTTATTGTCCATCTCTTTGTTTCTTTGGATCTCTACAATCTTTCTTCAAATGTCCTTTCTTCCCACAATTCCAGCACTCTATCTTTCACAGTCTGGATTTGGATCGACCCTTCCTAGAATTCCCATGGTTCCCTGAGCCCTTTCCTCTATCATTTTTTCTTCCCATGTTCTCCATTTTTAACGCGTTACTTGATGTTTCACCTATGTTTTTCCATCTCATTTCCTCGCTAAGGATAAGACCAACAACATTATCAAATTTTAGAGTGTTTGAACTATAGACAGAGTTACTTGCATCCATGACCAAGCCATTCCAATTTTTCGGCAATGAGCATAGGATTAGGAGATCCCCGACCTCATCATCAAAGTCCACTTTTACAGAACTTAGCTAATTAGAAACCATCTTAAATTCATTTAAATGATCTACAATAGACCCACCTTCTGACATCTTCACATTAAATCATCTCTTCATTAGAATTACCTTATTGGACACAAAGGTTTTTTCATACAGTTTAGCCAATGTGTCCATCAACTCCTTCATTGTCTTTTCTTTTGAAATATTGAAAGCCACCGAAGCTGCTAGGATCAGTTGTATAATTCCTAGTGCCTTTTTTTCAAGAACCCCCCATTATTCGTCCTTCATGGTAGTCGAATTATTTTCTATTCCACCCAATGGTAGGAATAGATCCTTCTAATATAAATAATATTCCATCTACATCTTCCATAACTGGTAGTTTTGGTCATTAAATTTATAGATCCTAAACTTTGTTGATTTTTCAATAATCCAGGTTTAAGCATGAAGTTCATTCCATTTTATCATTTTACTTAAACCATAGACAATTTGTTGTAGCAACCAATATAACAAGAAGAAACACCATGCACAAGTACACAAGAAGTATCTTGGGAAACCCTTCTCAACAAAGGAAGAAAACCCAGCCAATCCTTTTCTATATTCTTCAAGAGAAAGACCTCTGCCACAATAAACACCTAGCACACAAAAGGGTGCTCACAAACCCTAGAATACTAGCGCCCAAGAGAGGTGCACACTTTTCCCTAGAAGATGTACTTGCTGAAATTTCCAAACTCACACTTCAGATATGATTCCTCAATGGGGAATTTACCTTTACTTGTATTAGACTGAACCTGTCAACATAAGTCTCTATTGGAACAATAGGGCCTACCTCTCTAACTCACAATATAATTAATACCATATTAATTATCTTTTACATTAAGGTGGGGTTGACCTGTACCCTTTACATTACAATCAAGGTTACAGGTAAGTCTGACTCTTGAACAATATAGCAAGGGATATCATACACCCACTAGTTCTTAGCCACTAGGGGCACATCCATAGGGATGTCCATATCTCTATCTCACTGCGTCTCATAGGAGAACCACACCCACTAGTGCTCAATCACTAGGATCATATTCAATTGTGCTCATCCACAGGCACATCCACTCAACAGATCTTCTTTCCCACTGCATTACATAGGAGAGTCATCTAGAGTTCATCATATCAACTCTCTTCTCAAAGGAGGCTAATACATCGTCTTGATATCTGTCTCATAATGATGGAACCAACTCATGGGAATTCACACGTTCACCTTAGGCTCAACCATAGGCACGTCCAACTTAGTAGATATCCTTTCTCATTGCGTTACACAAGAGAATCATCTGGAGTTCTTCTCAACTCTCTGTAAGGAAGAGTCCAGCTCTATGTTCCAACTCTATCTTAGATAGGAACCACACCCATCTCAGGGGCTCTCTCAGGTATGTGTCCTAGAGGATGTCTCATGTAGCTGTAATCATCAACACTCCCTCTCAGCTAGGGAGGCATTCTCCATCAGGGCAAGTCTCTCACAGAAGTACTCAAACTTTTGTCTTGGTTGTAGTCATCAACACTCCCTCTCAACTAGAGAGGTATTCTTCACCAAGCTAGTTTGGTGAAGATGTCTGAAATTTGTTGATGTGTAGGAAGGTATTGCACATGTACTTCTTTCCTCTACATCATGTCTCTAAAAATGATATTTTATCTCAACGTGTTTCGATCTATCACAAGGTTCTCAAAGAGCTTCACACAACTCTAGTTATCATCATAGAATCCATCTCATAATTAGGTAAATATATTAGAATCTTGTGAATCCACACTACTTCGCACACTCAATGCTATATACTCTTCTTTCATGGTACTCAAGGCCACAAATATTTGTTTCTTATTGCATCTGGAAACCATGGCAAACTTCACAGTAAAAAACAACTGGATATTCTCCTTCGGTCCACTTCATTCTTTTCCCAATCCACATCGGCATATCTTAGGCCATATCTAACTGTGCCTCATAGATATCTCAATACATGTTTTGTTGTTTTCCAGTGAGTCTGTCTTGGTTGACTCATGGAATGACTAAGTACATTCACTACATATAATGAATCAAGATTGGTGTTAACTAGATACATCATTGATCCAATCAGTTGTGGATCAATCTCGTCTGAATCACCATTATTCATTTTCTTCAAATTCATCACCGTGGATTTGCATTCTATCATACTGAACTTCTTTAATATTCTCATTGTATATTTTCCTTGACTCAGGAAAATAACATTGGTCCTCTGTCATACTTCTTGTCCCTAGAAGTAGTGCATCATACTCAGATCCTTCCTCTCGAAATCATAAGTCAAATCTTACTTGTATATAACAACAAGGCTTTCTGAATAAGTCATCAAAATCAGCCTCTCATCACCAACACTATAATAATATAGGTTTGGATCAGCAACACTCTTGTTGAAACCCAAACTCATTAAGAATCCATCCATATGATATAGTTTCCAACTCATGGATGGTAGTATGGATGGAAGTGTATCATGCTTACTGGATCAAGTGTCTTATCATAGATAACTCCATTTGTTTGTGAGAATCCTATGACTATAGATCTTGCTTTGTATTTCTCGACACTTCCATCAGTTGCATGCTTGATCTTATAGATCCACTTGGAAGTCACCACAAACTTCCTTTCCGGTCTCTGAACAATATCTTATACATAATTCTTTAAGATATATTGGTATTCTTCTATTATGGAATCTTTCCATACTTGTTCTCTTGTTTCTTCTCCAAGACAAGGAGGCTCAGAATCATTGAAGTGGCTCATGAATAAAGGATAGATCGAAAATATCTTTTTCTTTCTCGGGATGTTCCTTGAGGGGCTTGTATGTTCCTCTGCCTCCTGCAGAGTTTTTTCGAGCTTAGGCAGGCCTTTTATGCCTTACTACAATATCTCTGGGCATATCAAATGGAGCAACTATATCAGCTGGAATAATGTTTGTCTCCCTCTGAACTACTGAAGGGGGAGAAGGTATTGTCTCACTGTCAATATCTATCTGAGATTCTCTGGATATTTGAAAGGCTATCTCTTCTTTCAAGGAAAACATCTATGTTTGTCTCAATCTATATCTGACCAGGGATGTATATATGGGATTTCTTTGAAGATTCAATTTTATCCCATAAATGTATCCTTTCTTCCTGAAGGGTCTATCTTGGACTTCTTTTCTTTGGGTACATGAAAATACATTGGACACCCGAATATCTTGAAGTGTTCAATCTCAGGCTTCACTCCGATGAAGGATTCTTCGGGAGTTATTTTTTTAAAGTTTGGTGAAGACTCTTGTTCTGAACACATATTGTATCATGCATGCTTCTTCCCATAGAATCATAGAAGGATCTTGATCATGAACTATTTCATTGGTTTCCTCAATGATGGTTTTATTCTTCGTCATTCTCAAATAGTTTTGACTCCCTCTAAAGTCAAGTGACTCCCTTTGAAGGATAAACATATTCCTTTGTTTTTAACCTATATGGAACAATAAAAAAAAAGGAAATAAAACATGAATATCTCCTTAAGGATAATAATGAGTGCATCTCTAGAATCAAAACAATTTAAGGATAGCAAACTTTTAGAATTATAGGTTAGAGGAATGACAATTAAACAATCAAACCTGGATTCTTCACTTCCAATGTGTTGTTCCTCTGAATTCACTGAGATCCCTCTAGATCCATGACTTCAGAAAAGGTTCATTCCTCCTGTAATTACACTTATGACAATGATACAAATAATATATATACAAGTGTATACATGAGGGGGTTGATATGATTTCTTCAATGGCACCTCGTTGATCTCTGTCCTCTTACATATTCATGAAGAAGGTAGTCACAGTGTCACCTTTTTGTATCACCCACAATAAGCCTTCATATGAAGTCTTGTCTTCCAGGAACTTGAAGTTGCTTGATCCATCAAGCTTATCTTCCATCATAGTTCTTGTTCATCATAATTTTATATTCTTCACAATCCCTTGTCAGCTGGGATAGAAAACCTAACGACTAGTCTAGGCTAACACTTTTAGGTTTTGATGGACTTATGATTTCCAACAATAAGCCTTTGAAAGATAGGAGAAAACTGGTGAGCTTAAGAGCTCCTTCAATGAGTTGCAGAAACCCTAATTTTGAAATTTTTGGAGAAATTAGCGAAACCCTAGAAACCCTAGGGCCCAAAAGTCAAAATGCTCGGAAATGAAATCTAAAGCTTGTTGGAGGTGTGTTGAAGGAGTTTGTACACTCCTATGCACTTTTTAGACCCAAATTCCAAGTGCCAAGTGTTGAAACTCCTCAAAGAGGTAGGTCGTACAAAATTTATGGAAACCCTATGAGGGTCATACGGTTTTGTAGAAGAGAGAGAGGATGACTGAAATTTGTTTGTGCAATGGTTTCTTCAAGACCTATTCTCTAAAACCATGTTTATTTTTCAATAAGATAGCCTTAAGCATTAAGTTCATTCCATTTTATCATTTTACTTAAACCATAGACAATTTGTTGCAGCAAAAAAGATCACAAGAAGAAACACCGTGCACAAGTACAAAAGAAGTATCCTAGGAAACCCTTCTCAAAAAGGGAAGAAAACCCAACCAATCATTTTCTATATTCTTCAAGATAAATACCTCTACCACCATAAACACCTAGCACACAAAATTGTGCTCAAAAACCCTATAATACTAGCACCCAAGAGAGGTGTGCACTTTTCCCAAGAAGTTATACTTGCTAAAATTTCCAAACTCACACTTCAAATATGATTCCTCAATGGGGAATTTACCTTTACTTCTATTAGATTAAAACTATCAACAAAAGTGTCTATTGGAAAAATAGGGCCGACCTCTCTAACCCACAATATAATTAATAATTACCATATTAATTATCTTTTACACTAAGGTGGGGCCGACCTGTACCCTTTACATTACAATTAAGGTTATAGGTAAGTTTGACTCTTGAACAATATAGCAAGGGATACCATACATCCACTAGTGATCAACCACTAGGGGAACATACATAGGGATGTCCATATCTCTATATCACTGTGTCTCACAATAGAGCCACACTCATCACTAGTGCTCAACCACTAGGATCATGTTCACCTGTGCACATCCACAAGCACGTCCACTCAACATATCTTCTTTCCCATTGCATTACACATGAGAGTCATTTGGAGTTCATCATATCAAATCTCTGCTGAGAGGAGGCTAATACATCGTATTCATCTCTGTCTCATAATAATGCACCCAACTCATGGGAATTCACATGTTCACCTTGTGCTCAACCACAGGCACGTCCAACTTAGCAGATCTCCTCTCTCATTGCATTACACAAGAGAATCATCTAAAGTTCTTCTCAACTCTTTGTAAGAAGGAGGCCATCTCTATGTTCCATCTCTATCTCATATAGGAACCACACACCCATCTCAGGGGCTCTCTCTTAGGTCTGTGTCCTGGAGGATGTCTCATGCAGTTGTAATCATCAACAAACTTTCCATCTTTCGTAATTTCTCCCACTCGAACCAGGAACCCTCTTTTCTTGTGAGTTACCTTTCACTCTGATACCAGTTGTTATTTAGATAGGATTGTGGAGCAATAAAATAAAACAAATGCAGAAATAAAACATAGAAGATACACAATACAATAGAGACACAGATATACGTGATTCACCCAGTGTGGGCTACTTCCACCAGAGAAATTTCCAGGTCCTTCCTTTTTATTTTCCAGCAAAATGAAGGGATACAACCTACAACACACCCATTGTAACTTCCTCTTCTTTCTCTCACATTCTCCTCTCTCAAAATATAATATTCACACACATACACAGTCGTAATACAATTCCCTCATAAAAGAGGGTTGTCTTTTAAGCCAAAAAACCCTAAAATAACTTCTCCCATCCGATTTGCGTCCTTATAATGAATGGTCCTTATTGAATATGAAATAAAAATATTTTACAAGCCAATTTTCCTCAATAGTTCTCTTCGGGGGTGCTTCCCTCGAATCCCCCTCCAGGGGGGGATACAAAAATTGTCACTGCCCCCCCTGGACCTCCCTAGCGACAGTTGTGGGGGGGGAATTCCCCCCACACCCTTTAGGGGATGGGGTCCAAGAACGGTTGAAACAAACATCTAAATGACGAAGATAATCAGGCTCCACAACCAACATCTATAAAGACTCAGAATTACATGGTGGGTATTATGGTCCTCCACCAGTATTTACCCAACCAAGTTCATCCAATGTATGTATGGTGTCATTATTTTATAAGCATGCAAGTGTCTCTTCATATCCTTCCTCTACACCCACAGCTCCCATAGCCTCAAATCCATCATATGGAAAGCCTCACCCTCTTAGTACCCATTTTTCTCAGGTACTTTTCTTATTTTTTCTCCATGAATAGTTAGTACACTTGTGATGGCCGTGTTGAGTTTATAAAATCTTACATTTGGGATCCTTTTATGCTACTTGGATCCTCCTACCCCTCCTCCACCCTCACAACAAACTCCCAATTTTATTCCAACACTTTTTCAGCCATTCAAAACTACCCCTTTTCCTTTTATAGGATCCACACAGGCCCATCCAACCACTACTAAATCTGGGAAAGAGGATAACAAAGGGGAGAAATCCAAGAATCAATGAGACACTAATAGTTCTATACAACATATTCCCACCCCAAACCAGGTCCCTAGAGCCATATCTGCATGTGATTTATGTGATCTCGTTGGCCATGATACCAATAATTATCCTTCGCTCCTCGAGCTCAAATAAATTATTAACATTGATAATTTAGAACCCCTTCCACAACTATTGTGCAAGTAATTATTCTTGAATCATCATCCAAGCATATCAAGTCTTTATGTATGAATCACCCCTATGATTTGTGTGATAAATATGGTCATTATTCTCATCATTGTCCTAAATTAAGTCAATTCCTCGATGCCCTCAATGTAGTTCATCAATCATACTCTTATGTCAAAGAGAACCAAACCATAGTAATAAAGGACCTCAGCCTCAAGAGAGAAAGTTTTTTATAAGTAAATAGTAAACCAATGATTGAAATCCCCCCCCCTTCCAATGTGAAAACCAATGACAATTCCATGTAAATCATGTACCTTTCAGCTTCCACGAGTTAAAAAATGTCGAAGAATGTTCCATTTTATTCTAATTTGCATTATAGCATCATACAATGTTCCATTTTCTTCTCATTTACAACATAACATCTGTTGTATGCCTCATGTATCTTCGATATCAACATCGATGGAGAATTCATCCACTAATATTTAGTCTACCTCTGTATATGTAGCGTATATGAACCATGTCTCTCATTGTCATGGTGTTAGTAATGGGTTCACTTCCCCATCTTCCACCACCTCATCTGGTAGTGAAGGTTCTCACATACCAGTCTTGCATTATGATGAAGAAATTTTGGACTCCCTTACTGCACCAAATTACCCTTGGGACAATATGCATCAAAATTCCTACTTTTTACCATAGCATCCTAATCCCTCCAACCAATATGTTGTTGAATCAAAATATTTTCTTGATGAACATTTTTTCACCATATCCACAGATGACCCTTGGTATGGTGACATTATAACCTATTTGCAAACCTATAAGTTGAGTCCCTCTTAATCATATGTTAATAATATATTAGCAGTCCACCATTTCCTTTCCAAAATTTCAACCATAGTGCATATGCATATGTATGCAATTCGTGGCATGCTACATATACACATGGTAGGGGGAATCATACCCACCTACCCATGGGATGGGGGATCTCATGCTTGGGGGAATGATGGACCCTCTAGCCAATTTTATATTTGATCACTATCCATCCTATTCCTAGGCCTGAATGGTCCAGGTTAGGTAGACTCTCCTCTCATTCATTGGGCAGTTTGTCCTACTGGCCTCTTTGATGCAATATCTGCATATGACATATAGTCAATAATCAATACCATATATTGAAAAATTATACTCTATACAATATATTGGTGATACCACACTTTCCATAAAGTCCCCATGTTCAGCCTAGTGGGAGGGGTAACTCTATTCCCCCCCAAGTAGTTCATATCCTCATAATTTATTACTTTGATACTTCACCCGAAAGTCATTTTTCCAAGAATAATTAAGCATGTCTTTGTTCTTACAAATTTCCACACATTTGTCTCAATTAACTGAGCACCATTATGCTTTGGTATTTGTTGACTTATGAGTAGGAATTCACCATGGATAACCTATTTTATTCATATATATATGGGTCTCCTTCAATCCTAAATATCCCAGGAATTTAGGATAGTTTAACTCCCTTCAATTCATTGCATTTTCCTTTCATTCCCTGTAAATCACTTGTAGGACCACCCTCACTTGGGTAGATGAACCTATTGGAAACAATGGTATGATATTTTGCATTGATGTCAATAGAGTGTAGGTGATGAGATCAAAGATCAAGAGAAATAATGTAGCAGGCCGCGTAGAAGCCCGACCCTACACAAAAAAAAATCCTTTTGTAAAATATCAAGTTACACGAGTCGTTCATTCTTAATTCGAGACAATCCATGATCGTTAGATCGAGGAAAAGTCATAGGTTGGGAAGGATTAAATATCAACCGTCAGATCACACTAAAGGAAATAAGGTGGTCAACTTTGGCGCTGAGCACTCCGGTGAAAAGGAGTCTGAAACATGTAAGTTTACCCGAAGGTCGAAACCCTAAAGTTGCAAACTCTCATCGACTGTCGAATCAGAGGAAGAGCAAGGAAATATTGTCAACCATTGATCTGGAATGAATATTGAAACTGTTATATTGTGATAAAAGGAAGAAGGTGGTCAAATCCAGTATTGACCTACTCTGGCAATAAAAATCTTAGATAAAACAAGAAATCCCAAACTTCGGAGCCCCATAGTTAACATAAGTCGTCGATCAAGACAAGGAAATATATACGGTGATAGATCTATTCAGAACTTCGGCAATGATCAAAGGATGGTATAAAAGTGCCAAAAATATTGAATCCACAAAGTATAAAGCCATGATCCAGGAGGGAGACATGTGGCAGAAGACAAATATGACATGTGGCCCAATCGGTTGCTGACAAGTGTCAAGGTATAGTTGGCATATTAGGTATAAGAATGTCATGAATCAAGGTGACACATGGCAGCCACTCATCCAGTGCCATGTAAACAGTGACATCATCAAGACACATCTCTCTGGGACTACATCCTATGGGGATATCCAGCTTCTCCTACCAGCTAAAATATTCGAAGTGTCGAAGGCCGAAGTCACAAATTGATGTTAGTCATTGATCTAATATCCATCGGAATATATTTCGATAGTTTGATCGAGTACAATGGAAGGATAGTGTAAGGTGTACTAACAACTGACAACAAGCGGTCACCACATCTTTATGACATATTCGGTAGGTAAACACTCCGAAGGGATTGAACTACTTCAGAGTTCGAGTAGCCCAGAGTCATGGACTCATGAATAGCCGAATACCTAGAGAGCGGGAGCTCCGTTGTTCCTAAGTATACAGTCCTATCTCCTGGAAATGTGAAGGTTATAAAGAAGGGAGTTTCGATACACCCTTCGATGGAATTTTCTTCGAAAGAGTTGGAATACTGCAAAGGTCGAAGTCCCAATACACTGAAGTCCTGAAGTGAACAAGACCCATCGAATCAACTAGACATTAAGTCTTGACTGTTAGGATTTTTGAAGCCTCCAGATAATCCAAGATTGTCCATCCAATGGAATATTAAATATTAACTATCCAATCTATTATTAATCGTCCAATCTATTAGTGAATACAGTATATGCACTTCGATGAAATGTACTCCAGGAGGATTGAATAAATGAAAAGGTCGAGAGTCCTAAAGGATGAAGTACCAGAGAACCTGGTTCCAGCACAGGTCACATGATAACATAAAGAAGATAAAGGGGATAGAACTAAATAATCCCTTGGATGTTTGAATGCGGTCCCATGTAGAAGAATAGGGGCAGAAGAAGAAAGCACTAACAGAACAATGCTTGGAATGGATAATATCATGGTTTCAAGCTCATGGTCACATGAATTTTGGTTTGAAGGAAGCACCAATTGATTAAGACTCGAATTCACAACAATTCAATATCTGTAGAATAATGAATCGATACACGGTCATGATTAAAGAAGAGTTAAATCATGAGCATTATGAATAAAGAATAAAAAGGAAAAATATGTTATTTAAAGATTAATATTATCATTTAAATGAAGAGGTGCAATGGTTCAAAATAAGAGACACAATGCTTCAAAGCTCACACCAGTTGGAAGACTATATAAACAAGAAAGAATGGTGAGAAGAAAGTGTCTTTGCAGTCCATATCAGAAGATCAAAAGAAAAATTAGAGTCCAAGAAGGAAGGATAAAAATACTTATGATGAGAGGGTGGAAGGGAGGAGCAAGGAAGGATTAATATCCTTTACTAAGTAAAGTGTTAAAAAAAGGGAGTTGGTGCTTCCTAGGGTTGGTTCCCTAAAAATAAGGGAGTTGGTGCTTCCTAGGGTTGGTGCCCTAAAACAAGGGAGTTGGTGCTTCCTAGGGTTGGTGCCCTGAATAAGGGG
>SNQJ01S0020100.1:160277-178612 GCA_010110895.2 Picea sitchensis
CTATCATATGTTTTGAAATAATTAAAGTCCATTTTATAACTTTTGAGATTCCATAGTTAAGATATTAAGCCTCATGGTATATGTTTTAGGCTCATATTAATAATCAACCATGCAAATGCATATGGATAATCTAATTCACTTCCTACCACTAGTATAAATATTCTTTGCTTAGGGTTTCAGACCTAGGCTTTGAGAGCCTTCACCAACAAATACCCCATTTGTGTTAACATATTCAATATTCAAGGACTGAATAAGGTCTCACCCGATATGTGCTTGAGAATCAAATATACCAAATTGTTGTGAAAAACATGTTGGAATATTATAAACAAGAAACACTTGACTACAATCTACGCATTAGATCCTATCCATTCATAACATCATTCTAATCATTCATGGCAACATTATACCAGTCACACATAGCCTAACAGTTCTTACAAGCATTCATTTAGAACAAAAATGATGATAGGAGATCAAATGGGCCTCTGGCCTTCACTCAATAATCATAGATAAAGATTCATATACATGGAAGTTTTTAACCTACATTGAGACTCATTAAGATTGAACTAGAGACCTGAAAACTCAGATCTCGGTGTACTTTCTCTCTCATGTTCTACTTACAACTCTATGAATACAATCAGTATCTAACAATAAACTCCATATGAACCAAAACCCCACACTTACATATTCACATTCCTTCCATTTATCTCTATCAGAGCATGGAAATCATAACAAAATTTCTAGCTCACCCAAACCTCGACCGTGACCAGTTAATTTGTTACAAAAATAGTTACAATCATTACAAAAGATCTTCGAGGATTTGGAATGCATGCAAACTTTACAAGCTCTTGCGCATAGTACAAAATTGGGGTATGCTTTTAATATTGATGAAGGATTAAATGTATTTAGAGTTGGGAGGAACCCATTCAAAGGGATGAATAAGGGTAATACTGGAGACAAAAATTTATTTCATATACAATAGGAGGATGCAAAATATGAAACTTTCTTGAAGGACAATGAGTAAATTTAAGGTGCAAAGTGTAACCAGGAAGTTGTTGGAAGTGAACTAGAAGTTCAAGGAATAGTTAATGTGCATAAAAAAACATGAAGGGGCATTAATATGAATGATTTTGGTTGATAGAAAGGAAGAAATCAAGTTATATTTATGAATGAGAATGGATTTCAAGAACAAAAATGTTTTTGTAATCTATTTGTTTTGTGTCCAGATACAGTCAGACACATAAATTCTTAAAATCAAAGTCAACCATTCATAAAGCAACTAGGGCAGTCATGGGGAAGACAACTAAGTACCTTAACCAATTATGGAGAAATGTATGAAGCTGAGTGGAAAATAAATCTCATGCAACATGTCATTGTTAAGATAATGATATAAGTATGGAAGCATAAAGTACATGAACATAAATAAAGAAAAAATTAGGATCTTGGAAGATTAAGAAAACAATAAAGGAACAATGCAACATAGCATGTGGACAACAACAGTATCAAATATGGGATCCAAGAGGAATGCAACATAGCATGCGGACAACAACAATATCAAATATGGGATCGAGGAGGAATGCACTAATTTGAAGACTCATGGCCAAGAGGCCATGAAAATTTTGTTCCCTAGGAGTCTGATGTAGGAGAATATCTTCATAGTCAACTCTTAACCTCAAGAAGGTCAAATGAAACTTTAACAAAGGGATTGGGTTTAGTTTGTGTGATTCTAGAAGGATAGGGTTTGTTTTCATAATTACCATGTAAATTTCTTATTTGAGCAATTAGTTGGGTAATGTGGATTTTTCCTAAGTATGGATGATTCGATCCTATTGATCCTCATATGTATGTAATCAAGAAGATAGAGATATTCAATATAATTTATAGAGTTAAATTTTATTGTTAGTAATTAGTTAATTTGGAGGTTTTTACCTTCCAAGTATTTATGTAAGCCTTCATGCATGTATTAGAGAGAGTGGTCAAGAGAATGTAGATCAGGCTAGTAGAGAGGAAGGAGTTCGATTGCATTGTAGGAGGTTGAGTATGTTGTATCAGAGTTCATGTATAGTTTTTTATTTAATAAATTTATGTGTTATTCCTCCATCTGGTGTATGAAAGTTCCTCTATATTTTGTGTGATTGTCTTCCTTTGTAAGATTGAATGTGGGAAGAATCATTGATAAGAGATTGTCTTTGCATGCATGGTGAGAGAATATATAGGTCCAGGTGAAAATAATAATGATTGATGGATAGATATGATCCTTGATCATCACAAGAGATCAACGATCAGAAATCAAGGGTAATCCAAAGAAACAAGTCTTTATTCACAGGGTGTTTTGGTGGCTGATTAATAGAATGTTAAGTGGCAGACATGTTTGATTTTTCTTTAAGAGAAATATGTCAATTGAATCGGAAGTTAATATAAAATGAACATGATTCTAAAGTGTTTCGGTGACCCAGTGGCCAGTTAAATCGGATCGGACTCATGACCAATTAAGGATGTTAGAAGGAGGATACCTAGTTTCCAGTGGTCGGTTAAATCAGACCAGAGTAAACATTTAAAGGCACGTGGTTAAATTTTCCAGGGTTATAGTGGCCTCGTAGCTCGGTGTTTTTGGTGATCGATTAATAGTAGTATTAAACAATGAGAATTCAAGACGGTTTTATGAAGAGTTTTATGAAAAGAAAAAAAGGGTTGAGGTGATCTGGTTGCATAGATTTCTTGGCATAGAAGGAGAGGGTTCTTGAAAGGTTTGAAGGACTATCAACAACCCCGAGTCCCCATTAAATTATAAAATTGTCTCACCACTTTTAAATGTGGAGTCAAATTGACTTCCCAATGTACTTCGACAACTTTGGATGCTACTTCATATTGATAATTTGTTGGCAATCTCTTGTAATTGATTCATAGTAAATGTAACGTCACCTTTGTTCACCAACTTGTTTCCAAATGTATGTAGGAACTGAAGGAAATCCATTGGCTTGAAACAAAAAGTGTTTTTAGATATGTTAAGGGTACTTACCAATTTGGTATTCAATATTCTTATGGGGGTCATACCAAGTTGGTTGCATATACTAATTTAGACTAGGCTAGACTTTAAGGTGAGTGGAAGTCTACTACTACATATGCTGATCCAAATTATATTAAGAATGAAATGGAATGCACACAAAAATATAATAGAGAGTACAACAATACAGTGAAACCAAACTTCTATTAATGAATAAAATAGTAGAATATTGTAGAACACAAACTGGCTAGAATTGTGGTAGCTTATCTCTGAAGAGAAAGAGAGGTCAACGACACTCATTTGCAAAAGGATTATTACAAAGAGGATGAAAAGGGAATTTTATCATGAATCCTAAAATACAAAGAGGTAAAAACCCTAAACATCAAAACCCTAACCTTGGAAGATGAAACACCAAAAGTATTGTGGGCCCCATGGTGGTTAGTTGATACGTCAACTTTCCAGGGGCACGAAAATTTCATATGCTAGTCAATTCAATCAGATGAACTTTGCTACATTAAATTATCAACCCAGGGATCGTAAACTGATGAAGTGCATGCAAAATATATGTAGCCATTAACTTCGAAACTGTCCCTAAATGACTACTATGCAAAAAGGAAAAAATTTCACTGCCTTAACTGCAGAAACATAGTTATGTCTAGCTGCAAAAAGAATAATTTTTTTCCTAATGATGAAAAAACAGATTAATAACAGAAACAAGGATAATTCTAAACACTCAGATAATCGATCTACTATATCATTAATGACATTATTTCAATCATTTAAGACAATGAGATTTCCTGCTGCTGAGATAACAATTGATTATTCAATTAACATTTGTTGTGTTAGTTACCTTGCGTAAACATAAATAAATGAACTTGTGTAAGGAAAATGAACATAAATGTAAATCACATGAATGGATAAAAAAAAATACCAACAATGAAATAAAGAGCAATGTACTCCTCCTCAAGGTCATATATTTGCATAGTAACCAGATCTTGTTATATTAATTTAAAACAACAATATAATGTTATAGTAGTACGATAAAAAAATATAAGTAGACCCTATGAAGGTTTGATAAACCCTATTTATATATTAGTTATATAGTCGGATAAAAAAGACTATGACCTAATCCTTTGCCTCTTTGTCCACCTAACCTTTAAAATCTCTCATTATTTCCCTTTCTCTATTATTATCTTTAAAACTTTCAATTTACTTAATATTTTTCATTAAATTAATATTTAAGTTACTCCAGGGAAGAAATGGATCATAAAGGAGTTTTTCTTCTCATGCTAGTGTGCTTACTCATCATGGTGGCCACTCTACCTGTAAGTGCAACAACTGTTAATGGACGTGCTATGCTGGAGGATGTTCACAAGAAGAGAAAAAACCTATAACAAAAGGTAATAGTACTACTAAGAGTAATCATGTTAAAGTTAAATGGTTGAGTTGTGTGAATGAAAATATGTCTTTAATAGCTTTGAGGATGGGAATGAGAATTGGATTTGGGGGAGTTGTTGTTATGTTCATATTGTGGAAGAAAGCTAGGTATTGGTTTTAGATTTTGATTCCAAAAAACCACACATCTTCTTTTATGGAGTATATCAACTACCTACATAGTAAACATTGTAACATATATCAACTACCTACATAGTAGGCATTGTAACTTATTGCACCAAAATATCAATTAGAAAATTGTATACTATGTGTTGTTGTGATATCTATACCTTGATTAATATAAAAAACAAGAGATAATGTAAATGATGGCAAAAAAACGAACCAAAACTATATCACATTACTAAGTTGTTATATAAAACGTTGATGTATATAAAACTAGATTAAAATTTATGGTAACCTTTCTTTCATAATATAAAATGATATCTTTAAATATTAGAGAATTGTTTAAAGTTATATATTTGACAATTTTCCCTATTCATCTTGAGCTTTGAGCTTTGTGTGGAGTTCTCTAAAAAAATATGAATACATATCAAGTTGGGAAGGACAATATTATATATTAAAAAAATGTAATAAAAATATTATATATTATGTATCCAAATAATAATACATTTTAAATTTTATTTCAATAAAATTGGAGGCAAATACATGATAGCTTTTTTCCATGAACAACATAGATGCATTAAAAGTTACTCCTATCCACAACTATAAAGTGAGTATTATTAAGTTGTTTTATTTAAATAATTTTTGAAATAATATGTACTTATGGTTTACTCTTTGTTTTATAGTGATATTTTGAATAAATATAATAATAATATTTGTAATAAATTAGGTGTTTGTAATAATGGAATAAAAATATTTACATTTTAATTTAATAATATCTAAAATTGATGTACTATTAATACCAAAAATAGAATTCTAATTAAAAGTTTTTTATATTGGAAACTTGTTCCCAAGATCCCATGTCCTTGACATTCAAGTTCCCAAAATGCTCCAAAGTTTCCAAAATTGTTCCAACCAATTGGGGAGGTTTCATACTCATTCCAATTCCCATGAGTTTTGGAGATGTCGGGAAAAATTCCCATGCAACTATGATTTTTTTTGTTTGCTAGCATGTCTATTACATTCAGGACTAGCCTATGGTCTAAGAAACTGCAGACAAGGGGCATCTAAGCCTTCAAAATCACTAGGGGATGGGGATCACACTCTACTTGAGTCACACCAACCCTTAACATGGCTTTGACTTTTTTAAAATTTAGTTTTNTTTATAGTGATATTTTGAATAAATATAATAATAATATTTGTAATAAATTAGGTGTTTGTAATAATGGAATAAAAATATTTACATTTTAATTTAATAATATCTAAAATTGATGTACTATTAATACCAAAAATAGAATTCTAATTAAAAGTTTTTTATATTGGAAACTTGTTCCCAAGATCCCATGTCCTTGACATTCAAGTTCCCAAAATGCTCCAAAGTTTCCAAAATTGTTCCAACCAATTGGGGAGGTTTCATACTCATTCCAATTCCCATGAGTTTTGGAGATGTCGGGAAAAATTCCCATGCAACTATGATTTTTTTTGTTTGCTAGCATGTCTATTACATTCAGGACTAGCCTATGGTCTAAGAAACTGCAGACAAGGGGCATCTAAGCCTTCAAAATCACTAGGGGATGGGGATCACACTCTACTTGAGTCACACCAACCCTTAACATGGCTTTGACTTTTTTAAAATTTAGTTTTGATATAAATATTTATTTTTTATTTTAATGTGGAGTACAAATGAAACTTCTAAAGATACATATTTTTCATTTAGAAATATATTTATAATTTTGATTTTGTAGAAAACATATCATATGATTTAGTTTTTCTTAAATACACACTATTTTTATATACTTTCACTATCATAAATTTATAAATATGGATTCTCCCAAAGGTAAGAAATTGAGTAATGGTCATACCTATCAACAAATTAAAATTAATAATACTTACACATATATTATTGTTTATTATTGTTTATTGATATTATGATGATAATGATGATTAACATTCACTGAGATCAAGATTAGTTTATTAGACCTTAAAAAAGGTAAGAGATTATGACTTCTTTAGAATGTTATTTCGATGCTCAAAAGGCATTAGGATAAACGTTCCAAGATCACTATAGTTTTGATGACTTAGAAGGTTGGTATTGTGACAAATATTGTGAGATCTAATTTGGGTATATGTGGGACACTCCAGGAGAAAGTGATTTTCATCTTCAACCCTTTGAGTGTCACAAAGGTGACAGATTCTTTGATGCCATGGTGTTTTGGGAATTGTCCAACATTCAACTTCACTATGAATTTCATGAGAATTAGTTCTTATTTTAGCAATATTCACTCTCTTACTTATGCTATTCAAAACATAGAGAAAATTTTGATCTTCAAGATTAGGTTTAACCATATCCTTATAGTATCTTAATTTTCTTTTAGCCTCTAATTCTTTATAGTACAAAAGTTTCTCCTTAAATTTAGATTTAATGATATTTTTAGTATCGTCGATATTGTTGGGTATTAGTTATATTCTTTGCATGAGTAGCAGTGTCTGCATTGCATCGGGTGCATAGGGGAGTTTTGGGGAAGTGCCCCCGAGAATTTTTTTTGCCTCGGGAAGCGTGTCGCATTTTTGGGCAGTTTTTCGGCACATGGTTTTTTGTCGATGGTTTTCTATTTCCAGTTAAGGAATTAGGGTTGTTGACTAATCCAATTCATTGGGTTAGGGTTTTGGATGCCACTGGATCCTATATGTATATTGTATTGTAAACAATGTATCACTATGACTGAATATAAAATATGCTGGTTTTCCCGGTTTGGGTTTCCGGGGGAAAAATCTCTGTGTAATGTTTGTATTTTCCATTGTATCTTTTCTTCTCTTTTTGTGAAAATCTGTTTGCAGTAAATATTGTACAAGGTTAAAATCTACATCTGGTATCAAAGCTTTGTTGGCTTCAGGGGTACGCCTTTGTGATCAAGGGTTTGTCTCGGGACTATGATAAGCCTTGTTACAGTGAGAGATCTATGGTATTGATTTTTCAAGTGAAAAGAAATGGCAAGAAATTCGAAAATGGAGATCGAGAAGTTTAATGGGCAAAGTTTTGAGTTGTGGAAGCTTAATATGGAAGATCTATTGGTGGACAGAGATCAATGGATTATGGTAGATCCAAGTACTGCACATACAGGAACTTCAACAGATGACTAGAAAAATTTGGATCGAAAGGCGAAGAGAACAATCTGATTGTGTCTCTCAGATTCAGTATTACTGAATGTGTCAGAGGAAGCTACAACCAAGGACTTATGGGATAATTCGGGGAAGTTGTATCAGTCTAAGTCCCTAGTAAATAAACTATTCATGAGAAAGAAGCTGTATAATCTGAGGATGAGAGATGAAGACTCAGTGGTAGAGCATTTGAATGCTTTCAATACTATGGTAAGTCAGTTAGTATCTATTGAGATTAAAATTTTAGATGAAGATAAGTGTATCAGTTTACTTTGTTCTTTACTATACTTGTGGGATAGTCTAGTTGTGTCCATAGGTAGTAATACAAATTCCTTGAAGTTTGATGAAGTGGTCTCATCCTTGTTGTCATAGGAGATGAGACAAAAGAATATGGAAGGACAGAGCACAAACACATTATGTGCAAGAGGACGCTCCCAGGAAAGAAATAGATCTAAGTTCCCAAGGGAAATATCTAAGTCTAAGGGTAGATATAAATCTTTCAAAAAGTTTGTAAAGGTATGTTGGAGATGTGGAAAACAAGGGAACTACAAGAAGCAGTGTAGATCCAAAGTTGAGAAAAAGAAGGCATCTGAAGAATCTTCATCTATAGAAGAAAATACCTCAAAGGAAGAAGGAGGGGATGTGTACTTGGCTTCTTCAATCACACATGTAGATCATGAGGCATGGTTGGTTGACTCAGGTGCATCCTTTCATATGACTCCCCACAGGGAGTGGTTCTGTGAATATGAAAGGTATGATGGAGGTAATGTTTTCTTAGGTGATGATTCGACAACGATAATCATAGGACAAGAAAAAGTCAAGTTGAGGCTCATATATGGAAGTATTAGAACACTTCCCGGTGTTCTTCACATCCCAGGTTTGGCCAGAAATTTGATTTATGTAGGCAAAATGGACAATGTAGGGGTAAAAACAATATTTGAAAATGAAACCTGTAGAATGGTTCGAGGAGAAATGGTGTTGTTGAAAGGAGTTTGATTTGGAACTCTGTATAAGTTGCAAGGAAGCACTATTAGTGATGGGTGTAATAGTTTTGTTGTTTCTGGAATTGGATTTGAGGAAGAAAGAACTCCTATAGTCTCTAGAGAAAAGGTTATGTTGTGGCATCAAATACTGGGGCATATCAGAGAGAAGGGTCTTAGAATACTACACAGTAAAGGTATGGTTGAAGGTATGCATAACTGCTCTCTGGATTTTGATTTATGTGAACATTGTGTATATGGGAAGCAGATTCGGGTAAGATTCCCTTCTGGTGCAACGAGGGCAGAAGGAATTTTATAGCTAGTTCACAATGATATTTTTGGACCTGTATTGGTCCCATCAATGGGAAAATATGTGTACTATGTCTCATTTATAGATTACTTCTCAAGGAATACTTGGATATATTTCCTCAGGAAGAAATCTAAAGTCTTTGACAAGTTTAAAGAGTTTAAGGCTCTTGTTGAGAATCAAATAGAGAAAATAATTAAGGTGTCGAGGACAAATAATGGTAGATAGTTCTATGGGAATTAATTTGAATAATTTTGTAAGAAGTGTGGTATAGAAAGGCAGAAGAATACTCCATATACACCTCAATAGAATGGAGTTGCAGAAAGGATGAATATCACGCTGATGGAAAAAACAAGGTACATGCTCAGTGGTGTCGGGTTAGGGAAAGAATTATGGATAGAGGAAGTGGGTACTTCATGTTACCTGGTAAACATATCACCCTCATCAATGTTGGATGACAAGACTCCACAAGAGGTATGGACTGGTAAGAAACCTTCTCTCACACATCTCAAGGTATTTGGATGTGATGCATATGTTCATGTTCCAAAGGAAAACAAGAGTAACCTAGATAAGAAGGATGAAAAGTGTATCTTTAATGGATATAAAGATGGTCTCAAAGGTTATAAGCTTTGGAACCCAGAATCTAAGAAGGTAGTGTATATCAGAGATGTGGTATTTAGAGAAATGAAGGATGTTGTTAAATAGGAAGACCTACCAAGTAAGGAAGAACTAGAGAAAATAGAGTTTGATTTAAAGGATGATGAGTCAGACTCTACAAAAGAACAAGAATCAGAAGAAGAAGATCATCATACTCCAGTATTGAGGAGATCGGTTTGAGAAAGAAGGCTACCAGAAAGGTATACTCCATTTGATTTTCGTTCAAATTTTTCTTTGTCTATTACTAATGATGATTCTAGAATTATCAGGGAGGCAGTGGATTCAGAGGATGGAAATTTCTGGAAAAGGGCCATGGACGAAGAAATGGCAGCTTTGGATAAGATTGAGGCTTGGGATCTAGTGGAGTTGTTGACTGGAATAAAGACCATTGGCAACAAATGGGTATTTAAAAGGAAGCTTAATGCAGAAGGAAAAGTGGAGAAATACAAATCTCGGTTAGTAGCAAAGGGTTATTCCCAAGTTGAGGGAATTGATTTTGGTGAGATTTTTTCTCCTTTTGCCAAGTTAACCTCTAAAATATTTATGTTATTTGTTGCTGCTACATTTGATTTTGAAGTAGAACATATGGATGTGAAGACAACATTCCTACATGGGGATATGGAAGAAGAAATCTATATGAAGCAACCAGAAGGTTATGTTGTGAAGAGAAAGAAGGAGTTGGTATGCAAGCTGAAAAAGTCCCTATATGGTTTAAAACAATTACCAAGGATGTGGTATAAAAAATTTGATACTTATATGCTGGGAATTGGCTTCACAAGAAGCGAAGATGATCACTGTGTGTATTTTAAATTAATTGGTGATCATTTGATTTATTTGGTCTTATATGTGGATGACATGTTGTTGATAGGAAACAACAAGGAGATTATCCAAAATGTGAAAACTCAGTTGTCCTCTAAATTTGACATGAAGGATATCGGTGCTTCAAATTCAATTTTGGGCATGGAAATTAAAAGAGATCGGAAAAAGAGGAAACTATGGTTAAATCAGAGAAAATATGTCAAGACAATATTGTAGAGGTTTAAAGTTATCGTCGAGACAATATTGTCGAGACAATATTCTTGTTGGTGTAAAGTTATCTACGGATCAGTGTCCCAAGACAAAGGAAGAGGAGGAGGACCATATGCGAGTGCAGTTGGAAACTTTATGTATGCAATGGTCTGTACTAGACCATACATTGCACATGCAGTAGGAGTTTTGAGTAGGTAGATGTCAAAACTAGGGAAGGAGCATTGGACAACAGTAAAAAGGGTTTTCAAGTATTTGTGTGTCACTGTTAGCTATGGATTGTGCTACCAAGGAAGACTGGGATTGGACAAAGTGGTGGATATACATGGCTTTGTGGATGAAGACTGGGTTGGAGATCTGGATTGTAGGAGATCTACAAGTGGGTATATGTTTAACCTATTTGGAGGAGAAATAAGTTGGATGAGAAAAAGATAGGTTGTAGTGGCACTTTCAACTACAGAAGCTAAACACATGGCAGCCACTCATGCAAGTAAGGAATAAATATGGTTACAAAGATTATGTTCAGGTATTGGGTTGGTACAACAAGTTGTAAGGATAGATTGTGATAGTCAAAGTGCAATTTTTCGGGTGAAGAACCCGAATTATCATTCAAAGACAAAGCATATTGATATTCAATATCACTTTATGAGAGACATGGTTGAAGAAAACAAAGTGTTGTTGATGAAGGTGGAAACTTTGAAGAATGTTGCAGATTCATTAACAAAATATGTGAGCATTGAGAAGTTCTCTTGGTGTCGAGGATCCATGGGCATTTCTGCCCTGGATTGTTGACTATGTAACCTTGTAACCCCTTGTATGCAAAGAAAACAACAAGTNAGAAGATCCATGGGCATTTCTACCCTGGATTGTTGACTATGTAACCTTGTAACCCCCTGTATGCAAAGAAAACAACAAGTGGGAGAATGTTGGGTATGTGTTATATTTTGTGCACAAGTAGTAGTGTCTACGTTGCACTGGGAACACAAGGGGGGAGACTATCCCCCCCCTTGGGGGGTGCAGGGGAAATTCCCTAGAGAATTTTTTTTGCCTCGGGAAACGTGTCACATTTTTGGGTGGTTTTTCGGCACATGGTTTTTTGCCGATGTTTTTATATTTATGGTTAAGGAATTAGAGTTGTTAACTAATCTAAGTCATTGGGTTAGGTTTTTGGATGCCACTGGCTCCTACATGTATATTGTATTGTAACCAATGTATCACTATGAATGAATATAGAATATGTTGGTTTTCCCGGTTTGGGTATCTAGGGGAAAAATATCTGTGTAATGTTTGTATTTTCCATTTTATCTTTTTTGTTCTTTTTCTAAAAATTTGTTTGCAGTAAATATTGTACAAGGTTAAAATCTACAGATATTTTGCATAATAACTTCTTCCTTTATTCCCCAATGATTTAGCCAAGACTTGTCATCATTGTGTCATCCCCTCTTAAGCCGTTGGTGATTTTGGCTGGAGGCTAAAGCATTTTGGGGAGCCTTATGTCATCCATGTTGTTTATCTTTTTCTTGTACATTAAGTACCTAATCATACTTGTTCTCTCAATGGGGTAAATGATTTCTTTTATGAGGAGGATATGATAGGGTGTATTGCCTATAATTTTGATATTATAAGTGTTAAAATTCTTTTGGACTTGCTCTATATTTCTCCATGAGTCTTGAGAGATATTACATGCCAAAAATTCACATCCATATAAGATAAGAGGAGTGATGAGAATCTCAAAGAGGATCTTTTTTTTATTCCATAGCCAAAGGTACACTAATTTACAATTATTTTCAGACCCATAATAAGCTTTCCAACCACCATTTATCATTTTCTCAAATCTATAATTCCAATTGAGCTCATGATGAATATCAATTCCAAGATACTTGTATGAAGGCACTTCCTCCAAGATATTGTTGTCATACCTGAAACTATCTTAGGCGATATTTTGGGATTTAATTACCATAACCTTTGTTTTGTCAGTGTTCACTGTCATCCTTGTACCATAGAAAAATTCCTTTAGGATTCTAATATACTTTCTAAGGTCATAGGAATTCCTTTCCATAAGAACAATATCATCAGTGTATAGGAGAATGATGATGACTATACTAGCAAGAGTTGTTCCAACATAACCTTCAACTTTCAAACAATGTTCTAACATGTCAATGTATATGTCAAAAAGGGTAGGGGATAAAGGACAACCTTGCTTGACTCCAATACTACAGTTAATTTCCTATCATACCTTAGTGCTCCTAAACTTGACAATCACAGTCTCATACAATCGTACCGTAGCAACTCTTAGCTCAGAGGGAACTTTTATCTTTTCTTACTTATTTGAAAGGTTAGTCCTAGGCACAATATCAAATTATTTCCTAAAGTCAATGAAACAACAAAAGAGATTGGTTTTATTGTTGCAACACTCCTCTACAATGATCCTAAGCATGTCAAGGTGGTCCACAATTGAATGGTAGTGTCTAAAGTCGGCTTGTCCTTTACCACTTTTTCCATGATTTTCTAGCCATATGCTTATCTTCTTTTCCAAAATACTTCCATATAGATTGCTAAAATGGGGCTAATCATAATGGTCCTATAATTGGAGGGATTGTTTTTATCTCGACTTTTAAAAATAGGTAAGGGATGAAAATAGACCCTCCAATTTTTAATATTTCATCTTGGCAGCCTTCAATATTCTTAGCTTTCCCGTTTGCTAATCGTTTAACCCCAAACTTCATGTCTTCTATAGAAAAAACTTTATTCTCTATAGAAATGTTATCTGAAACATTAAAAGATTCATAAAAAAATTTAAGATAAGAACTCCAATGTGTCCGAGAAATCATACCCATTTCTTTAATATTATTTTATTTCATATAAAAATATATATAAAAAAAAATACACTTTAGAAAAAACATACATTTACACTTTTATTAAATGTAACGATCCTCCTCGTTACGACGATAAACCTCTTATAACAAGTGCAATTTTTTTTTTCATTTTTAAAAGTCTGTGCGCGCATGTACAAGGGAGAAAACACATTTGACTCTGCGTCGCCACCCGGCGACGAACAAGACGCAATCATGACGAACACAACAAAACGACATAAGACACACATCAAGTAACTGCATGCATTTAACAACGATCAAACGAAGAGAGGTAAGATTGACTTCCCGCCCGTCCTACCCTGCAATGGTTAGGACCTCCAAGACACATAAGCAACGCTCAAGCCCAGGTTCCCATCGATTTTAACCATTTAAGGTCTCAGGGCTCGCGACTGTTCTGAGGAACATGGAGGTGTCTACATCCCACTCGACACAAGCAGACCAAGCAATGCAAGAATACAACCAAGTACAACGAAAATCAATGGACAACCACGACATCTACAGAAGGCGCAAATTTTAAATTATAAAAATCCTCAAAACACTATCTGAAACAATTTTCCCCAAGTTTTTATTAGTGTCATAGGTGTTTAATTTTATGCCCACAATCTAATAATCGGGTATTTATGTATATATAACAATACAACACGAATTAGATCATTCACCTCTTGACAACCTTACACTGGAATCCTCATCCCACCATTATATTTAAGAATACTTTGAAAATTATAATCCTAGTGTTCATTCGAAGAAAATCAGGATGATAGCTTAGGGGATACTGAGTGGTCAAGGAAATAAAGTATTGGCACCAGTTAAAAACATTAAGGTAAATATACTATTTTAAATCCATGGAGCTATCGCATCAGTTAAATTTGTTAAAGTAATTAAACTAATTTGTATCAAGATGATGCTATTGACCCATCAATAAAATCCTATAGGAAATACATCAGGCTAATATTTTAAAAGAAATAATTAAATAGATGCATAGATGATTACATTACCAAGATCCCAATATTAAGAAGCTCTAGTCGTTCATCAACTTTAAACAAAAAGTATTATGACTATTCCTCAAAAAGTAAAATATAAAGCCAAAAGCAAACTCCATGAGGTAATGCTTCCCATTAATAGCTAAAAGACCTCAATCAGATCAATCTATTTCAAGGAACTTACTATATAGTAAACAGTTAATCTCATCTCGAATTTAATAACTAGAATCATTTCTTTTTCCAGCTGGACGTACTCATATTCAACCTTCCTTTTATCGCTAAGTAATAACAGTAAGTAAAAACAATCTACTCAACAACTATTCTTCTATATTTAGTGATAAAGACAGTGTTGCTTTAAAGGTCCCGTAAATTTTGATGGCAGCAATGAAGTCTGTGAAATGTAAAGGAGGGTAAATAATAAATGGTAACACAGGCAGGAAACGAGGATTTAGCCGGGAGTAGCTTCCATTACCAACATGAATAAATATCACCTAAACCAACAGTGATTTCTAACCACTAAACATAAACGGACTCATAACTCTCAACAAAAATTAAATCGCGACAACTAGAAGGGTAATTAAAACACATAGAGTGAACTCCCGACGATTGGGTCAAAATTTACACTTTTAACATGAAATGGATGCCAGAAGGTGGTTTTCGTTTTCCCAAAGATATGTGAGTACATGGGAAGGAGAGACAACGACGGCAGCTACAGGTTTTCCAAACTAGCACGGTGCAGGAAACAAATAGGTAAAACGCAGAGTTGCCACTCCAGCTCCTGTCGACATTCAAATCTTAAGAAGGGTTAAGTGTTGGAATGGTCAAGGTCAAGGGAGTAGGGACACATGGCTTAAAAAGTTTTCCCTACGCAACAGGCTCCTACAACAAGTCATATAATTATTCGAGCCCTTCAGGCGACACAAGGAACGATCGACGGAATTTGACTGTAACAAGATTAAGCAAGAAGCCATGATCTCAATGCACATTAAGAAAATGCGTGTTGACTCCTGAGAAGGTGTGGAAACCAAATAGTGGCATCTTAAACATCAACAACGTTTATCCTGGCAGTAATTTATGACAGAGTCGCCTCAGGTGGACGCGGTTAGAGATTAACAAGTTTTTGAAAAATGAGCTGGAAAATTTTACCGAGTGGATTGTCATAACGCCTCCTAGATGTCCTGAATCATTGTGACATTAGAATCTCTCCTTGGCTTGATGCCCTCTATGTTCGCTAAAGGTGGGTTGCATAGATTGTGTTACACATTTTTTTTTTCAATTACAGATTTATCTTAAACAGCTCATCAGGAGCAGTTAGAGGAGGATGCGGTCAAGGGTGGACTGTCAGCACCCTCAAACAATAGACCAGAAAACAAAATTTTGTCATGCCTAGCTCAACCGCCTGACTCCTAATAGGCTTCACTTGCCCATACGTTGGTTAAATTAAAAACGTTATGCCTATAAAAACATAGCCAGACCCAGCGCTTCAACATCTTAAGTTTGACTCGAGTATAACTCGCTTGAATAAGTCTGTTGGGAAACTACTCACCGAATCTAGCAATGGATTAGCATGTCCTAGGTAAGGATGAATGGCCCAGAGACCATTTAGAATACAATGGTACCTAATTGCGGTTAAATCGATCAAGGGTGGATTTGCCGAGGGTCTAGGTACCAACACAAGCTTGAAGTACACAAAGAGGGCAAGGGCAGAGTTGACGATTTGGGCTGGAGACACAGAGATAATTACACCTAAAATTTGAATTCCTGAACCAAGTTCACCGTAACCAAATACCAAAACGAAATTGCCAACAAGGAGTTCTCTTGGGTAATAAAATTACAAAAGGAGTGTGATGGAAACAAGTTTTCCAGCGTGACTGTGCGCGGTGAGTCTCGTCGTTTAGGGGATGGAGACGAAATGATAAATACAAGGCTAGTGATTTCTCTAATTTTACACAGTAAAATTTGCAGCAAGTTAAATACAAAAAAAAAAATTCGTCGGAGTAAGTAAATAAAGAAAAACCATTCAGTCCAATGAAAACCACACCGATTGAAGTTAAATATTCTTCCATCAATATTACCAATACACATGCATATTTAATCATACATCTAATTCATTCCACTCTACAAATCAAGGAGCGTACTTTTTCCCGATCGCCTGCCTCGAATGACGTCTGCGCGCTCTATGTTGCTCCACTCGCCGATCGTCGAGACCTCACCGGTACCTCTCAGCCAACGCTAGGAGTACTCTTCTTCCCCCTTAGCCCCCCAAGCCGCAAAGGGGCCACACACTATCTAGATGGTATGTCTATCTCGCCTCGCAAGGCCGAGCTACCACTCCTATCTGAGCTGAGAAAATCACAACTCCTCAGAAGTAATCAGTGAACTCACAAATACGGCAGTGTAACGTTATGCTAACAACCGATCCTCCCATTCTTCCTCATCTTCCCTTTCTTTTATAGAGTTTTTGAACCTCCAACTTTCCCTAAATCACGTTTAAATTTAGTTTTAATAAAAAAATATTCCAAATATTCTCCTTCGCACAAGTGTCCTCCATCCCCCTCTTTGCTCCAATAATTATTTTCGTTAAATTTATTAATTGTCTCATTTCCCTCACCCACCTAGAGTTGCTCCTAAATTTACTCCTAGGGGTTCCTAGATTCCCTTGCGGGTTTAAATACTTTCCCTAAAATGAAGTTGCTAATTTAGTTCATTTTAGAAAGTTCTTAATTGCAGATTCCTTACTATGTTGACCTTGCTTTTTACCATAAGTTCCCATCTTTCCTTTATTATGTTTCCTCCATTTCCTTAGTTTCCTAATTTTTTATTATTCCCTTATTTCCCTTTTTATTAGAGCCAAAAAGGTAGTTTCTCTATTTACTCTTTCCCTTTTATTATTAATTTGAAATCTTTTTACTCTTTCGCAAGTTAAATAAATTATTTATTCTTCACAATTTAAAACCACGGATTTTAATTAAATTATTACTTTCTTTATTTTACCCCAAAATTTNTTTATTTTTTATTTTTTTATAGGGTCTTTTTCTTAAGGTTAAACAAAATTTTACCCTAGAGAAGTTTTAGACTTATGACGTAGATTCTGCACTGGGCGAAAATTATTTAGGGAAGTGGTTTAAGAATTTCTTAATGTGTTAAAATTCTTACGGCCATCTAGGTTTGTTCTTTCATCAACATCAATGTGACGTGCCCTTCAGGACGCACCATGTGCTCCAAGGGTGCCACTCGTCTCGTTCGTTTCTTTTGCACGACGTGCCCTTCAGGATGCACCGTGTGCTCCAAGGGTGCCACTCGCCAACTTGTGTTTCTTTTGCATGACATGCCCTTCATGATGCACCACGTGCTCCAAGGGTGCCACTCGCCAACTTGACTGATTGGTAGACATCAATAACCCCTAGAGTCAACACTCCTCCAGGTGAACTTGTGGGAGACTAAGGGCTCTAAGGAATAAGGCCCTTGCCTTATTGCATGCCCCTTAGAATAATCGTGAGCGACTATCGTAGTCTGCCCTCACGGCATCGTGGATCCACTCGAACTAGGTAATCATTAACCTACAGTTTGAGCCACGGCGAGAGTGCTAGTAGGTTGTGGTAGAGATGTTGTCCACACCTCTCCCTCAACCTCTCTGGAAATCGTGTGTGGCCCCTTTACTCCATATGTGAGTCTTGTCGGAAAGCTATTGTCATTCTACATCATCAACAATCGTGTCAGAACATGTCCACATCATATCATCAATCAATGAAATATCACAGTAAATAAATCAACCCAAATAGCACACTCCCTGACTCA
>SNQJ01S0020101.1:16881-50241 GCA_010110895.2 Picea sitchensis
GTGCCATTGGTGAAAGCTCCATAAGAGGGCTTCATCGGGCATCGGGAAATCGCGAGTCCCGGGGACATGTGCCTTGCGTCGTCGCAATTGCCGAAACCCCGATGGGAGGTTATACGGCGGCGGTCATATGGTAAGAGGTCGTATGGACCAAAGGCTTAGCCAAGCGAGGCTGAGGCAACCAAGGGGCGCATCGGAAATTCGTTCCATCGGTAATCGGGGATTCAAGAGGACAGGGACCCTCGACACCGCAACCTCCGAAACCCCGAATCCCGATATCGAACCAAGGATTGGCGTTTCGCAAGTGCCGGATTTTCTGGAGATTTCTCACTTGTGGGAGATTAATCCAAAGTTTTTAAAAATTATGATAGTGGGTGTGTTACACTTTCTCACGAAGGTAGATTCGAGAGGTCGGCAGGACTTAAGCATTCCAGTAAAACCTACCCGGACCCTCTTGTAGACTTAGGTCCCACAACTCTCTAACTTATATGCTGAGGAAAGCAGATGACCATTCAAAAGCATGGGTTCACAGAGAGACGATACATATTTCTACTTTAGTCATTCAATACATAACTAAGTCATATACATATAAATATATTCAATCATCATTTCCATTTCAATACATAGAGTATGAAAATACTTATCAGAAAACTAGAATTCGTGAAGCAATTGCTGAAAGGGGTGCCTGTTTCCACCCAACCATAGGCACAACCACTCCTAAACGGATTTACCGCTAGCCACCCCCGAGCTAGACCACAATGCTCTGAGAGAGACTCTTTCTTGTTTCTCAACGACAGTCAAGGATGGAGGTTACTCTCCTCCTCCCACAAAATCTTGGAAATGGGTTTTCTCTGTACCAAGCAAGGAGGTCTGCATGAGTACTTCCATAGTCACTCGTTAGCCCCGTTTATCAACTTGAAATGAAAACCCTGCCAACAACTTCTTTCACCCATAACGATCTTATTTTACAATTCTTCCTCGAACCAGAGAGCTACAAAACACTCTTTTCTCTTCTCGAGATTGGTCTTTTGACTTTGGTCCTTCACGACCCTTCCTCTGACCCAGAAATTACCTCTTTTCTTTCCTTCCTCAGCAAGGTTGTGTGGGTCCAAATCCACAGCTCGTAGTCAGGTCTGGAAGTCTTGCATATGGGGTACTCTGCCCCATCTCCTCATTAACTCTTAAGGAGGACACTTCCATCTACCAGTCTGACTGATAATTCATTTATGGGTCAGAGGACTGTTATGGGTCTGAGTCATTAAATCCAGTAAGGTACTGGTTTGGTGGGGGGGTCATCTCAACCATTTATGGTTCCCCTCACCGTCTCTCTCATAGCATCATGGTCTATCTTGGAAACCCCCCCTTTCAGCAGTTATGCAACACTTATCCATTTTCTATTAATAACAGAAAATATATACATTGACCTTTTATAACAAAAAGGTTCATCAAATCAAACATTCACACATATCTAGTCTGCCATAGTATCTTGGAAAGTTATAGTTATATTTACAAACTGGGGGAAACATGGGTATTACAATCCCCTCCCCCTTAAAGGAACATCGTTCTCGATGTTCTATCTGCTGATGTTCTTTGTATGTACAGAAGTAAACAAAAATGGGTATGCCTGTTTCATGGCATCCTCCATTTCCCATGTAGCCTCATCTAGGCCAAAGTGTTTCCACTACACCTTGACCTATGGAATGGCTTTGTTCCTGAGTGGGGTTTCCTTCCTGTCTATTATCCATTGTTGTTGTGGTAGGAATTCTCCCTTTGGTTCCACCTGAATCACAGACCAATCAATTATATGATTAGAATCATGTACATATTTCTTCAATAACAAAACATGGAAAACATTATGTGCCTTCATTGTGGGAGGAAGTGCTAGCCTATATGCTACAGGCCCCACTCTATCCAAGATTTCAAAGGGTCCACAATGCCGAGGTACCAACTTGGTACAATCTCCCATTCTCAAGGAGCTTCTCCTGGGTCTAACTCAGAGATACACATGATCCCCTGTTTTGAACTCTCTAGGAGTCCTCTTTCTGTCTGCATAGATTTTCTGTCTATCCTGAGGTATTTTCAGATTTTGCTTTATCTGAATTACTTGTTGTTCCATTTCCTTTAGAATATTTGGCCCAATTGTAATTCTATCTACTGGGTTATCCCAGTTGATTAGAATCTTGCACTGTCTACCATAGAGGGCCTCAAAAGGGCTCATCTTCATTGACTCTTGATAGCCATTGTTGTAGGCAAACTCTACCAGTGGTACATAGTCTTCCCACTTCTTAGTTTGATGCATTACATGCATCCTTAACATGTCCTCTAACACTTGGTTTACCCTCTCTGTCTGTCCATCAGTTTGAGGGTGATAGGCTGTGCTAAATAGCAATTTAGTTTCAAAACTAGAAAATAAAGATTTCCAAAAGCTTGAAGTAAATTTTGTATCTCTATCAAATGTGATCTCCTTAGGCATGCCATGCAGCCTAAATATTTCTTTCATGAAAATACTGGCAATATCTATTGCCTTACAATTTTACTTGACGAGAATAAAGTGAGCAACCTTGCTCAATTTGTCCACCATTACCATGATGGCGTCATTTTGTTTGGTCGATTTTCGTAATCCTGTGATGAAATCCATGGAGATGGTTTCCCATTTCCATTCTGGGATTGGTAGGGGCTGCAACTGCCATGTTGGATGCCGATGTTCTGCTTTAACCTGCTGACATTCTAGAGATTTAGCCAAGTAATCAATTATGTCCTTCTTCAGTTCGGGCCAATAAAACAGTTTCCTAGTGGTTGTGATCATCTTCTAATAACCAGGATGACCAGTATATGGTATTTTGTGTAGTTCATCCATCAAGAACCTCTTCAAGTCGTCACAATTCAAAATATACAACCTACCTTTGTAAGTTAGCATACCATCATTCAACATTTGATAACCTTCATACTTCAACCCTATGGGCTCTTGTTCAAAGTACGATTTTACAGTCACAAAAAATGCATATGTTTCTTGTGCACTCTTGAGTCTCTCCTTGACATCCATTTCATAGGTACTTACAACTTCCAGGTGAATCACTCTCACACTTCTGCTAAGGGCATCAACCACCCTATTTTATTTTCCTTTGATATGTTTGATTTCAAAATCAAACTCACTAAGGAGATCCATCCATCTAGCTTGTCTAGCATTAAGTTTTGGTTGATCAAACAACTACCTCAACCCACAATGGTCTGTCATAAGCACAAATCTTTTACCCAGGAGGTAATGCCTCCACATTTTTAAAGCATGCACTATGGCAGCCAATTCTAGATCACAGGTTACATAATTGATTTCATGCTCATTCAATTTTCTATATTATTAGCAAATCACTTGTCCTTCTTGCAGAAGGACTCCTCTAAGTCCTTCTTTGTAGGCATTTGTACATACAAGGAAGTCCTCGTTTGGGTCTGCAATCTTTAGCATAGGTGCATTGGTTAGAAGGCATTTCAGTTCTTGGAATCTCTCTTCACATTCTGATGTCCAAAAGAATTTAACTCCCTTTTTTTGAAGGGAAGTGATTGGGCAACCAATCTTGGAAAATCCTTTTATGAACCTTCTATAGTATCCTGCTAGGCTCGTAAATGATCTAATATCAAATACATCCTTTGGGGTAGGCCAATCCATAATGTCTTTGATCTTTTCAGGATCAATTGCCACCCCTTCTTCATAAATAACATGGCCTAAGTAATGGACTTGTTTCTGGAGAAGTCACACTTACTAAACTTAGCATAGAGTTGATGTTCTCTTAGTACTTGAAGTACTAACTTAAGATGTTCTTCATGTTCTTCTCTATTCTTGGAATAGATTAAGATACCATCAATGAAAACCAATACAAATATGTCTAAGAACTTATTGAGTACATTATTCATTAAGCACATAAAAGTGGTTGGTGCATTGGTTAGCCCAAATGGCACCACCACAAATTCATAGTGACCATATCTTGTCCTAAAGGTTGTTTTGTGGATATCTTCATCTTTAATTCTGACCTGATGATATCTAGACCTCAAGTCAATCTTTGAGAAAATTGTAGCACCCCTTAACTGGTCAAACAAGTCATCGATCCTTGGCAAGGGATACTTATTCTTTATGGTCATCTTATTGAGTTTCCTATAGTCTATGCACAACCTAAGTGTGCCATCCTTATTTTTCACAAACAAGGCTAGTGGTCCCGATGGAGACACACTAGGCTGAATGTAGCCTTTGTTCATCATTTCGTTTAGTTGTAACTTGAGCTCAACCAACTATGATGTACTCATTCTATACGGTGTTCTAGACACTGACACCGCTCTTGGTGCATATTCTATTGAAAAGTCAATATCTCTTCTTGGAGGTAGACCTAATACCTCTTCTGGGAACACATATTTGTACTCTCTTAATATGGGAGGGTCCTATAGGCTTGGCTTGTTGTTCTCAATAGAGTCCAACACTTGTATTTCATATAAAGGACATCCTTTTCTGCAATACTTCTTCACTTGAAGGGCTGATATTTGTCTCATTGAGACATGATTTTGAATCCCTTATAGGGTTACCTTTCTCCCTTCTTCATTTTCACACTCCAAAGTTTTATTGTAACAGTCCAACTTGGTTTTGTGGGAATCCAACCAGTCCATGCCAATCAACAGGTCATAAGATCCTAAAGGGAGCATGTTTAGGGTTGCATGGGTGGGTAATCCATTCATAATGAATTGGCATGCTGGTATGGCCTCTGTTACTTTTATTTTGGTTCCAGTGGCTAGTTGTACTGGCCATGATTTAACATGTTTAACTTGTTGCAATTTACATTTCTCAACAATTTGAGGGGAAACATAACTCAAATTAGAACCAGGGTCAATTAAAATGGAAACTAGATGGTTGGCAATCATACCTTCCATCTCCACCACCAAAGCTTTGTGGTCGGCTTGTCTATTATCCAAGGTTGTATAAATTTGTGGCATGCTCCTAGTCACATCATTGACTATAGTAGCCTCTTGGATGTTGTAGACCCACCTATTGTTATGTTTCCTATATGGGTAGTCTCTTAGCAGATGTTCTTCTCCACAACCCCAACATTTCAAGGGTTCTCTCTTTGTGTTATCAGCCTTACCTTAGGCTACTCCAAAGGGTTTATTTCCACTCTGAGAAGGGAAATTTTGTTGGTATACACTTTTAGTAGGAAGGATCATCTTAGAACCTTTTCCATGGTTCTTAAATCTTGAGGGTTTGAACCCCTTCTTCTTGAATCCTGAACCCCTTTTCTTCTTCCAGTCCTCATGAGGTTCTGTCTTATTCTTGAATTGCTCATAGCAATACCTTGCCTTCAAGATAATGTCTTCTAAGGTCTTTGGCTCATCAAACTCAATTATGTCCCGGAAGGACTGTGACAGTCCACTAATAAATTGTTGCATCCTTACCTTTTTATCTTTGATGTAGGGCACATACCTTATCAACTCAAGGAATTTGTTGATATATTCATCTATTGTAAGTTGTCCCAACTCGAGTTCATAGAACTCCTTGGTCTTCCCATCAAAGTATTTCTATGACAGATACTTGTTCTTGAAATATTTCTCAAATTGTTTCCATGATAAGTCCTTCTCATGGATTCCTTTCACATTCCTAAGGTCCTCCCACCAAATGGAGGCCTTTCCATTTAGGTTAAAAATGGCTATTCCAACCTTTAAATTTTCAGAGTAGTCATGGACTCTGAAGTACTTCTTCAAGCCAAGCACCCAAACTTTTGCTTCTTCCCCTTTCTTAATTTCTCCATCAAAAGTGGGTGGTTTGGATTTCTTGAACTTTTCAGGGTCATGGCTCTTGGAATGTTTCCTCTTCTTTCTTTTCCTCTGGGAATGTGAACTAGTTTTGCTACTAGAAGATTCCTTGGAGTTGTCAGTTTCCTCACTAGAGGATTTTCTTGATGAGTGTCTCTTGGCTCCATGTTGGGCCTTCTTTAAGGTGCTCCTCTTGGTGTGGCCACTTTCAGGGCCATTCTTTCGTATCTCAGGTGGAATTTGGGTTTTCTTCGTACGATTTATGTCCACATGACTGGTTGTTGGTCCATGTTGTAGTTGCCTTTGTATATCTGATAAGATTTGCAGTAGGACTGCATTAATTTTGGTTTTTTTTTCTTCCTCTTTTATCAGCCTTTCATTGTCAGCCTTAAGGCTCTGTAATTCTGCCATGAGGCTTCTTACAGTTTCATCCAAATCTGGAGGGATTTCCACCGCCCTCCTTTCATCAGATTCTTCCTCTCTATTGTGGGAGCTTTCCCCAAATTCATGGTGTGTCACCATCTTTTATGTTGTAGTTTTCCTGTGGTCCACTGACTGTTTAAGTGTTGATAAAACAATCTCTATTAGTTAATGATCTACTAGTTTTATGAACAACACACAGTTCAATTTTTTCAAAACATATACAACAACACAAAGTTTCATTCCTTCCTTCAGTAGAGGTTTAAATAAGCCTCTTAAGAATGGGGTAAGATAGGATGTCACCCCTAAAATTTCTCTAAATAAGATTTTTAAGTGACTCGTTCATGAGCCCAAGCAGGCCAAGTGTTGTAACCATGCTCTGATACCAATTTGTAACACACCCGACCCCTAAGTACCCTTTCTAGGGATGGGGAATCAAAATTTTGCTTACTCTAATCATATTGAATCACTTGTCCAAGGTCTTCATCCTCTTATACTCGCCCGTAGCTTTCTAACGACTGCTACTAGGCTCTAATTTGACCTCTGGTTTGCAAGTTATGGCCTCCCGAAATTCTTCGAGCGTTATTAGTTGAGGGCCATGTGGCGCCCACGTGGGTCCATCTCGTTTATACCATCTTCAGGTTCCTACTTCCCATAGGGAAGGTCCATCCACCGTCCGTTGGACTTTATCCTCATATAACACACATGCTAGAGGGGAATTCGACATTCGGTGCTTTGGCATTGAATGCCCCTTTTCTTTTATGTACGCATGTCCTTCGGAGTCCTGAATTCCTGAACTCTTGAAGGAGCTCAAAATCTCGCCATGTGGCTCCGGCCTTCAGGCCTTTCAACTTACCCTCGACACTGCATTCCAAACCTCCAGAATCCCAAAGTCACGGACTCCTGAAGGGTCCACCCTCGCACGTGGTGATGTACTAAACGTGGAGGCAAGTACATGTGGGTCTCAAATACTCCTCTTGCCAAATGGACCAAACAAGTAAGTGCCAGGGGTGACATGCAACAAGGAAGAGATAATACGTGGCCCCTACAGTGGGTGACACATGTCACACTTTAATAGGCACATAGCGTCTGTGAAATGTACGAATCTAGGTGACACGTGGCATGTCAAATGTGGGTCCACGTCACCTTGGGTGACGTCAACACGCTACATCACCCCAGACTGTAGCCTTCCAAGCTCTTCGATCTCACGATCAAGGTGTGTCCATGTAACCCCTTAATCTACGACCTTCGTTATTTCATAACTTTGAAGTTCGGGGGATCCATGGTGTGACTTCCCCCTTACTCTCGGAGTGGTCATTGTCGGGCTGACCATGGTCTAGATCTAATGGTCAGGGGATATCCCGAAGGGTCCCTAGATCTATGGTCCTCGTCACTTCGCAACTCCGGCCTTTGGAGGTTTCAGCATTACGGCTGCTCCTCTCTCCTGAAGTAGGACTTTGCCAATGTACCCTACGCGGGTCTTGCCATGGGTTGATCGGACGGGTAAGAGGAGTTCTCAACGAACTCCCCAGATCCACGGTTCTCCTCACTTCGTAACTTCGACGTTCGAGGAGTTTAGTGCTATCACATCTCTGTTTTCCTAAAGTAGGACTTTGCCTGACTTACCTTGACGTAGATCCAACAACCAAGGGGACTCCCTAATACCCTCGGATCTGTGGGTCGCGTTACTTCGTGATTGATGAATGGATCAATGTTTAACGGTGGGGCAGGTCTATCTTCCATGGTTAGGGAGATCGCCAGGCGCCGGTCAACCTTATGGGTAACCATAACCATCAGTTTCCTTTGGTCAGTTTACACATGGTAAGGTTGAAACACTCTGGAGCTCCAAATTCCAGGAGTTCCGAAGCCAAAAAGGCTTAGCTCCTTTCAGGCCCAGCGCAGGGTTCCCAAACCTAAATCACATGGGTCCTTTGAAAACTCTTATGGGCTATGCACTAATTACTTTAGATGTAAATGGGTTAAGGACATGGGCATGAGCCCTTGGTCACACAGGTGAAGGGTCTGAAGGAGGCACCCTCCTTCCACATAGTTTGAACTTGGCTTTCCCGCGAAGGTAGATTCAAGAGGTCGACAGGACTTAAGCATTCCAGTAAATCCTACCCCGACCCTCTTACAGACTTACGTCCCACAACTCTCTAACTGTTATGCTGAGGCAAGCAAACGACCATTCAAAAGCATAGGTTCACAGAGAGATAATACATATTTCTACCTTAATCATTCAATACATAAATCAGTCATAAACATATATATTCAATCATCGTTTCCATTTCAATACACAGAGTATGAAAATACTTATCAGAAAACCAGAATTTGTGAAGCGACTGCTGAAAGGGGTGCCTGTTTCCACCTAACCATAGACACAACCACTCCTGAATGGATTTACCACTGGCCATCCCCCAAGCTAGATCATGATGCTCTGAGAGAGACTCTTTCTTCTTGCCCAATAAAAGTCAGGGACATAGGTTACTCTCCTCCTCCCACAAAATCTTGGCAACGAGTTTTCTCTGTACTAAGCAAAGAGGTCTGCATGAGTACTTCCACAGTCACTCGTCAGCCCCATTTATCAGCTTGGAAAAAAAACCCTGCCAACAACTTCTTGCGCCCAAAACGAGCTTATTTTCCAGTTCTTCCTCGAACCAGAGATCTGCAAAAAGCTCATTTCTCTTCTCGAGATTAGTCGCTTGACTCTGCTCCTTCGCACCCCTGCCTATGACCCACAAATTACCTCTTTTCCCGCCTTCCTAAGTAAGGTTGTGTGGGTCCGAATCCCCAACTCCTGGTCAGGTCTAGAAGTCTTGCAGATGGGGTACTCTGCCCCATCTCCTCATTAACTCTTGAGGAGGAGTCTTCTAGCTACCAATCTGACTAGTAATTCATTTCTGGGTCAGAGGACTGTTCTGTGTCTGAGTCATTAAATCCAGTAAGGTACCGGTTTGGTGGGGGCATCATCTCAACCATTTATGGTTCCCCTTACCATCTCTCTCATAACATCATGGTCTATCTTGGGAAAACCTCTTTCAACAATTATGCAACACTTATCCATTTTTTATTAATAACCGGAAATACATACATTGACCTTTTATAACAAAATGGTTCATCAAATCAAACATTCACACATATCTAGTATGCCATAGTCTCTTGGCCAGTTATAGTTATATTTACAAATCGGGGGAAACGAAGGTATTGTACAGATCATCACCTCTATTTTCCTTGTAATCCTTCTTCTTTTCTTAGGGCTCCTTCCTCTTTTCTTAGGGATCCTTCCTCTTTTCTCAGGGATCCTTCCTCTTGAGTCCCTACTCCTTGCTACCTAAATTCGATGGCTCCACTCAAAGACTCCATATCCAAATTTTCCCATACAAACCCTACTCCTTTAGCTAAATCCCTAAATGTATGTTCATTAAACTTCAATGCCTCTACATGAACATGGATTGAATTTACCTAACATTCCAAAGCCTCCTTAACCCTATAATTTGATGAGGCCACTGGATTCCTACAAAACTCTGGTTGTTGTAGTTCCTTACTCTCCAAGCTAGATGCCAAATGCCCTCCCTTCAACCTCGCCTTCAAAATAAGATCTGACTATGATGAAGCCTAAGTTGGAATGCAAGGTGAGAACGAGCCCCGTCAATGTGCTTGGCATGTGACTCATCACCAAAATATGAAACCACATATTTAGGCTCCAGGTACTCCCTTGGTACTTGCACCATTAAAGGTTCTAACATCACTTGACACAGACTGTGAATTGACCTTATCACCCACCTTAGCCACCAAGCCTAAAGTTCCTTTCACCTCACCAAGACTTGCCCCCTTGTCACCCCAAGTGGATTGCCCTAGAACACCAAACCCCTAGTGGGTCTAGATGTCCATTCCTTCCATAGGGTCGTCCAAATAATCCACTAGTTGAATTTTCTCAGCCATTCTTTAAAAACTCTAGAACTCCCTGGCTCATCTCTCCCACATGACTCTAGATTATCTTCTAGCATTATTATTCTTAAATATCAATCTTTTGACTTATTATTGCCAAATTACATAGGTTCCTATTTGCTTAATCCTCTCTCAAAGTATACATTTAAAAGTATAAAGTAGTATAGATTCATCTTAATTTTGAATTTATTAAACATAAAAGAGATAACAAAATAAAAAATAATACTTAAAAAATCAAAATTAAAACGAATCTACTATATTTATTTTATTACAATATTATTTTTAACTTTATTTATATTTTAAAATATATCTATTTTTTCAAAATAAAAAATTATCATATTATTAAATATATTTGAAAGTATTTATTATATATATTTTTAATTTTTTTTTTTTCCATATTTATATACAATTATAATTGTGATAACTCCAACATCAATTCAAAGGACAAAGCCGCTAAACTTAGATTTATATTTATTAAGATTGACATGAGCTTAAACTTGGATTTAAATTTATATTTAAATTTATTAATATTTACCTGAATAATTTCTATCATGGTAAAGTTTATACCCTTCAAATTTCTCTATAAAAGAAACTAGTCACTCTATTTAAAAAAATATAGTGACTCTGGAATATTCAAATTACTTTATTAAAAAATTGTTGTATTTCAAACTTTTACGAAAGGACTTCTTTCATAGATTTACAGAAAAATGTTAGATTCAAATCTAAAAAATTGTTGTAGTTGTTAGATTTAGATTTAAAAAACTTTTGTAGTTTAAACGTTTTAGGAAATGATTTTTTCTACAAATTTACAGATTTATATTGTTAGATTTATAGATTTGAGTTATTATTTTTATATAATTATATAATTTAAGTGTTTAATTTTTTTTTTTCGAATTTTTTCAACATGTTAAATCCATTTCTACATTCAAAAATAGATTTTAAATAAAAAAAATTCTACATTCAAAAATAGATTTTAAATAAAAAAATACTGATTTTCTACAAATTTACACAAAAATAAACATTTTATAGAACCAAAAAATATCTAACTACTCCCTTACTATGAAATTACCAGGGAGGACAAACCTAGCTATGTTACTGGAGGGATGAATGATAAACTTTTGATCTGTAAATGCCTTGAAGAGAAAAACGGCCCCCTCTCTACATTCACCCCTCATTACCTATCTTGCCAAACGCTAACTGCCGCCCAAACTCTGGTAGAGTTAAGAACATAGCTTTTATGCGAAGCGGAAGTTTTCCTCAGTGTGCAATTGCTAATTATTGTGCCATCAACTTAATAATAAACAAATTCAGACCACATTAGGGAAATGGGCAACTCGGGCAAAACCATGTGAGTCTGATCATAAACTCCACTGATTGAATGAGATCCAGTGGGTATGCTTGACCTTTAAGCTATCATACCCAAAAAGACATTCACCATCCAACCGAAATATTAAATGGTCTCTGACAGACACTTCGGGTCTCAACTAATTGGGCACATGCCATTGGATTGAATTTACAGGGAGGGAATGTGTTGATTGATTAATAAGGACAGGTGCATGTTCAGGAGGTCTACAGGGCCATGCAATTGTTTGGGCAAAGCATGGATCGCCCATATAAAGATAGAAAGCAGAGAGATTCAATGATAACTCGTTCAAATCTAGCAGAACAGCTCAGGGATTATCAGATTAGATCACAGCACAATTGGGCATCTCTTTCCTTTTTCTCATCCACAGGCCAGATTGCTTCAAGGTATGCTAGACCCCAATACTTATCACATTGGGCACTTTTTCATTTTGCTTCTTGTTTGTATATCGGTCAGTGTGGTTGTTTGTCTGTCTATCATCTCTACACCCACAAAGTGCCTGTTTCGGAATCTAGAAATTAAACAATAAGGGCAATCCCAAGCTAGAGATCAGAAATGGTGTTCTACATATAAAACACTCATTTCTGATCTTTGTGCTTCTGATGCAAAGTTCACCCATAGGTGCGATTACAACAATATATCCGATAGGCACATAGATGCAATGACGTCAGTATTAAATAGGCAAATGCACCACTATCTTGGATAATGATTACTGCCCTCCGAGCACATGGTTAACAGTTGCTGCAATAGTGTTGATGTCGCTGGGAGGATGGAACTTGAGACTTGCAACCACGAAATTCTTTACTTTACCATGAGACCACAAGATCATGTCCTAACCTCTGGGCTTCCCATTGCCGGGCAACATTATACCCAATTCATGTCTCTTCGGAGACATCTGATAAAATTGGAATGATACAGAGAAGATTAACATGGCCCTGCACAAGGATGACACACACACACATCTAATCTAGAAATGGTCCAATTTTTTTACATACCAAAGAAAACGTTATACCCAATTCGGTTAGGTATTTTATTTGAAGAAAAACTTGGAATTAATGTCATTAAGCCTTTTGAAAAAATAAAATTTTAAATCAAAGCTTCCTGTAAACTTTTTTAATAAGCAATATGTACAGGGCCTTAATACAAAAAGGCGAGCTGCAACTACAGCCTCCACAGGCTTAGTCCAAGCTAAGACTGAGGGCAGGCCTACGCCAACACACCCACTAACATACAAACTACCTGACCGTAATTAAAACATCGAACATAAGATATACCTACATACTACAGTCATAAACAAAAAGCAAAGACCAGTGACTCGTGCACCAATTGGCTTGCCTTTCTTGCTAATCTGTTTCTGGACATCTGTTCAGCCTTTGTCCAACTTGCGGACATCAGGCACATCAACGACCATAAGCTATTTACCGTCGTCATCAGTAGCCCGAGAGCTAGCAGCACCAACCTGATTAGAAGAGTTGGATTCATGTCTTCTCGTCCTGAACTTAGAGGAGGGACCTGTCCTCACCAAAGCAGATGTGGTATGCTGTGAAGACCCAGAGGCGTTGCCCCCTTCCTTGGAAGGGGCAGGAGGGTCTCTAGGAGTGGTGGTAGGAGGCTTTGAGGAGACCCGGAATGTCGGCAGGAGGCTTGACAAGCTCCACCTTGTTGAGCACCTTGTCCAGGTTCTTCCACCATGAAGGAGAGCGAGGACTAGCACGGTTACGCCTTTCTGTCTTAGGGCATTGAAGCCACTAGGTGCCCATGTTTGAAGTAAACTCTACAATGGAATGGAATATGCTCAGTATACCCCTGCATTCATTAGTGATCACCATACCTCATGACGATTTGATCCAGCAGCCCACTACTCAGATACGTGTAGATACACAAGTGACCAAAGGTAGTGGCAGCTTTACCTCTAGCGGGGTTGCTAATCTCCCAAGGCATCACCAATAGATTCCAAGGATTTGTGGCTTCAAGATTTTAAAGGTAGGTTTGGTAACCAAACCCACAGTGGCACCAAGGATAGGGTTTTGGCATGAGGGTTGAAGTCAGGATGCCATGGTTGCATAAAGAGGCCAGCGTTGCCCATAAACCATGAACAATGTAGCACAACTTTGAACTGATCTTCAATGGAAACAAATTTGAGGACAAAGAAGCCTTTTGCAGCAGGGTGAATGGTCACAACATTTGTGAGAAAAGGTCCCCATGATGATTCAATCCAAGCTTGCAACTGCTTCAACAAATGCCACAATGCATTAAGCTAGTAGGTTGCACCATGATCCTTGAGATGATTGATCTTTGTCTCAATCCAATTTGCTTCCAATACAATATCAGGGACAATTGCCTCTTTCATGCAAAAAGTTGTGTTACCCCCTCCGGGGATGACACTTTTGGATACCCTCGCACAGGTGTCATGTTGCTGATTGCATGAGGTGTCATGCTCATCTTCAGGAGATCCATATAGACTTCCTCTTGATCTCCATCAGATTCATGGTTGTGCTAGCTCAGCTATGGTGTAGCTCACTTTCATGCTCGCTCCTCATATGACAGATGCACTGTGGTATGGTATGGTTCTTAGTTTGCTTTGTTTGACATTCCATGCATCAATACCTATTTGGACTTGTTGATATAACTTCTTAGCTCGTCGTAAAGTGGTAAACACTTAACGATTGTCTTTTTAGTACTTCATAACGTTATATGGCTTTCTTGCTTGCCTCGTAGTACCTTGGGGAACATGTTTTTTTTTAAAAGTGTGTCATCTCTTGGGTTAACTTGTACCATTGAATGTCTAGGCTAGATAGCATTATCCATATCCCAACCATGCTAACCACTTTCCACCTCACTAGTATCATTCATTCCATCCACATAAAAAAAAATTGCATCCTGGGCATGCATGATTTCTCAAAGGTCAAAAGCAAAGTTCAAAATCAAGCCTAAATCAATAAAGCCACTAAGGCTAAGACGTGAAGAGCAAAGTTAAAAGCCAAATATTAAGCTTGAGCAATGCCCCTCATTATGAGGCCAATGCCCCTAGTCTCTGGTTTGTCTATGAATGTTTAAATAAAAGGGACTTGTTCAATAAATTGAACATCTAAAGAAAAAGGCTTAAAGGGGTAGTAAGAAACAGTGTCGAGGATGGTAACTCAATGCTAAGCTCCCTCTAGAAGGATATTATAAAGAAAAAAATCATAGCCAAATGAAGCTAGATGAATGATTGAATGAATAATAAGACCCGTGCCTATCTAAGACTTTGAGGGTCATCACATGAACCCATTCCCATTTTCCCCTTTCATCATTATTACCTATTTTTTACCTAGGTACTTAGGAAATATAAGTTATATTAGGATTTGATGCATGTATAAGGGTTAATATTATTCCCCTTGCTTAGGCAAGTACTAAAACGAACCCCCTTTTGTTATGATGTGCTAAAGGATGTCACCGGGTGCTGCCAATTAATGGCTTATTAAGAGGCTAGACCCATCACTTCAAGTGGGTATTGTGCACTAGAATATGTGTACCATGCCTCGGGATCCGTGACATTTTCCTTGGGATCCGTGTATTGCATCAAGATACATGTCATTGCATTGGGATTCGTGGTAGTGCATCAGGCCATTATGGGGATGATGTGCTATCACACATTCCACATGGGCCACTTATATGCATCCTCCTTGCTCAGATGGACACTTCATTGCACATTCATGTGTTATTTGCTCCCTTGGTACCACATGTTGGGGTAATTGATGCATTGGTGAGAGTATTTGCATGTTACAAGGGTGGCTACACATGATAACTTGGATTCCTTGGTGATGTGGCATATCCATTGGACCATTCTTTGAGGAGCGCTAGCTTTCTTGAGCCCACATGTGCCTCTTGAGAGGGTTTATTTGATGGGACCTCTCACACATGGGAGATGATGTATTCTCTTCTAGGACGTTTTTCCACCTTTTGGACCATTCCTTGGATGGAGGAGGTAGTTATGTGGACGTTGGACCATTTGACTTGCCTTGGACCATTTTACTTGACTAGTTGGATCATCTCCTAGACGTTGGCACCATCTTTTGAGGAGCACACCTCTCCTAGCTCCTATTTGGACCACACGTGTGGCTTTTCTATGTATTTTAACCCTTTCTAGAGGGGTGTCTCACTTGTGAGCATATTATTTGATGTATTTTATTATTACTTGTATTTTTCCCATGGTTTTGCTGGGCAAAGGGTTTTGGAGCTCATGGTTTTGTATTGTATTTGAGGAGACGACTTCTCACCTATAAAAGGAGAAGTCTTCCTCCATTTCAAATCGTTGGAGATTAATGAAAATCTTGTCTATTGAGTATCTATTTCTCTTCTTGTGAGTTTCTAGTTATTTTTCAAGGGTTAGATAAATTTTCTTAGAGGTTGCTTGGAAGGGCCAAAGAAGTGCTCAATGCTCCACTTGGAAGGGTTTTAAGGTAAGTTTTCTCACCCTCCCTTTGATCATTAAAGTTCTATTGTTCATGCATTAAGGAAGGACGTCTAGTGGCTCTAACCTTTTGCTTGGTTAGTCTTTAAGTTCACCTTGTTTAGTAATGGGAGAGTCTCCTCATGGAGTAATCCTCCCTTTCAACCTAGAAGAAAAATTTCAAGCCCTAAGTGGTGCTTGAGGGGCAATCCTCCGGGTGCCTTTCAACACTACCTTTCATAAAACCTAGGCTTCACATAGAGGTGAAGTGGTGACCCAATGAGCCCTCGAAGGCTCTGGTTTCCTCCTTGTCTTCAACCACCTAAACCTAAAAAAGCAAATTCATCATTTTTTGTTGTTTTTTGGGCTTCATTGTGTATCCTTCTAACATCCTCTTGCTGGACGATTTTCACCAGGTTATCTTAAGCCAACATTCAAGGGTTTGATTTATTGCTTTATTGACTATTCTTTTTTCCATCAAACCCCAGGGCTTTTCTCCTGTCTAATCTGTCACATATTACAGCCCTATCATTATTCCCTTGGGCCAATCTTTTATTGGTTAATTCTGCAGGGTTTCACCAGGGTTTGAGCTGAAGTATATCATCTATTTCAAAGGGACATTGCAAGTGTGTCTTGTTTTAAGCCATCTCTGCTACCAGGCTGTACCCTAAACTCTTACAATGACCTCATATTTCCATGGATCGTTGCCTCTATTGTGCTGGTTATACCCCTGGTTGCTACTGTCAAAATCTACAGAGTGTTTGCAGAGAGCAGTTGTGCCCTAGTCCAGACTTTGTTTTTTTCTTTTCTTGACAGGTTTCATAAGCCACAAGTGGGCCAATCTCAGAACCTATCTAACGCCCTGCCAAATCTTCTCAGCGTTACCTACATTGTGTCATAAAGTGTGCCGAAATCTGAGACTATATTTGCAGTTGGGGTTTGAGGGATTATACTATTTCTGTGGGAGCATTAAGGCTTGATCTTGTTCCCTTATACCAACTGTCTAATCAACCTGCTAGATCAGTATTTTGGTCTTCCTATCTTTGCTGTTTCTAAGGGCCGATTGCCATCATTTCCTTTAGTGGTTATACATATAAACTACAGTTGTCTGAGCTTAATTCGTGTGAGGGGTTGAAGTTTTTTGCCCCTTTTCTGGCCAGCGTTCCAAGGATTTTGGGTTCTTGTTATTCCCAGCCAATTATCCCAATCCTCAACCTCTCCAATGCTGCCCTTACTCTGCTGGTCGTTACCTTATTCCACCGCGGCTTAGCTATATGTTTCCATTGTCAAAGCTGCAGAGGGTACAGTGATGTATGTGTGACTCATTGACTGGTCTCCAGGCAGTGTTCATAGGTATTATTATTCCTCGGAGTAACTCTTCATTCACCTATTGCAAACCCCCTCCAACGACCTAGTTTTTCTGTGTATTGTTCCCCATTATTTGATGGTTGGGAGGTCGATTCTGGTTATAGTCAGGGTTTGAACAGCAGAATATATTGTATGCAATTTTGGGCTCACTTTTGTGGAAAGTAAACACATAGGTTAATCACATAATACTTTGTGATCTGAATGTTAAAACTGTGATAAAACTGTGATAAGACTCATAAATTATTTGGTTATATTTGCTACAGCAGTGACCCTGTTCATGATATACATACTATTTGATGCAATCTGATTGGTTACTATCCTTTTCTAAATCTGCTGTCAATGGCAATCCATTTTATGATACCTGTGACTTTGTTGTTGCACTAATGGATGTGATTTATTGATACACATGCTCTTGTCCATTGGAAATTTTACATTGGTTATGAATAATGGTCAATGGTACATTAAATGAATAAGTTTCATGACTATGCTTTGTGAATGAAGTTTGAACACATGCTTAATATCTTGCAAACTTCATAGCAATTGGTTAGTCAACACAAATGATGCATTGATGTGACATATGGTATTCTTGCATGCAATCTTTAGCATTGTTCGTAGCTTTCCTTCGTCTACATTGAGCTATCCTTCAAAGAAGTTAACCCAAGTCAACCTAGTCCTTGTCCTTACCCACCTTACTTGCAATGATAGGACTTAGTTTGACCATATAGGAAAACCCTCTTTAGGTTAGAGACCCTAGCCTAGGAGAGTAGAAGCAAGGCCGTTGAGGTGACAATGGGCGGCTTGCTTGTTCCGTTGCCCCAAGCTCTGCCTTGCGGGGCGGGACTTTCCCTTGGCGAGAGTTTGAGCAGCAACAAGCTTCAGAACCGGGTGAAACAAGGGTCGCTGACACGCACCGTGACTAGAACTAGAGCCCTTCAATCTGGACTGAAGCAAGGAATATTGAAAGAGAGGACCTTTTTGTTACCTGCCTATTGCAGGTAATGAGCCTCTGATAGGGATATGTTGCTAGTGCTCCTCACGACTGGAAGCAACAACTCAAGCGACTAGGGTAGCAATGGTTTAGCCTATAGGCAACTCTTTCCAATGAGATATCACTACGTTATGGGTACCCAAGGATTATCCCTTGTTCTGAATTTGATAGAGAGGAGATGAGTGGGACAAGATGGGAGGAATGTTATATACTTACAATAAAGGTAGGAAATAGATTACATATAATAATAAATATCAATGAATTAATAAAGACAAGGAAACAACAAGAAAATAACATAGTAAATAAATAATAAATTAAAAGAGACAACCTTTTAAAAGGCACAAAGGCACCCCCTTAGGTTATATCTATTTGTTGTCCACTCAATGTAAACATCATCATCATATATATATATCTTGATTTATATCCAATTGCAACGTCAGTTAAGTTAAAGCATGTGTGCTCCATTTGGTATCAGAGACTTGTTTTGATCAAAGTTTGACCTATTGTCATATCAACACCACCTATTTGTACAACCGCCATCGTATGTTCCAAGCCGTATGCTCTTGTATATTCTGTACGACGACCTTCACATCCCCATGCCACTGTCGTACTTAGTTGCTACCACCGTACACAATCTCCAATCATTTATGCACATCATTCCATACAAATTGCTGCCACCATACAAAAACCGTACAATCCGTGCGCTGCTACCACGATATCTATCCACTGTACAACTGTAATTGCACCATACAATTGTAATTAGACCACTGCCATCCTTGAATTAATTCTGATTGATGGGAAATTTCATACACCTCTATTAAGTTCATACAGTAGTGGAATCAATAAGTCAAAAACTCTTAAAATTTCTCCTCCAAAGACGAGGAAAATGGTGGGCAATGTATATATTAAATCTAGCTTGGAGAAACTGGAGGGCCAATACAAGTAGTTTAGTGAGGAGCAAGTAGAACTCAAGAAGGATTTTCAGCAGAAATGTGATAAACTGAAGCAAGAAATTGCACAGATCCATGATAGTCTAAAGCAAGAAATTAAACAAAGCTATGATACATTAAGACAATAATTAACATAAACAATAGAGTAGCCTGTAAAAAAACTGAGGAGGCATTCACGAAACAGATGGATGAATTAAAGGCACTCATCAAAGGGTCTTTGACCAATGCTAATTCTCCAAATACAACTAATCCACAACCAAGCATGTCAATGAACGCTTTGCTGATCATCAACCAACCATCACCTTATGCAAATCGACCAATTTGAGGGTACCCGATGAGGGTAAAACTACAGTTATCAAAATTTGATGGAAATGAAAAGCAAAGTGTGGCCTAGATTAACAAAGCAGAAGAGTGCTTTGAGATAGATAATGTTCAAGACAATGTCAAAAAAATCAAGTATGCCTCCATGCAGTTTAAAGGCATCACATACAATAGGTACTTGTTGTGGAAACCTTTGTCGTATTCATATAACTGGGATGCATTCAAAAATTATTTCTTTAAGAGGTTCCAAGGTATCACCTGAGTAGGGCAGGAATGAGCCCTTATATAGACCTTGGGCCTATGCCTAGCCAAGGACATAAGTAGCATGTTAGTAGTGCACCTAGTCCGTCCTTGTACGTAAGATTCATGAGGTTGAAGAGTTTTCTATTGGAGGGCTAGTCCCCTTGTCTCTACTTTAGTACTAAATCTAGTTATGACAGGGAGGGCTGGATGTTCCAAGGTTCTAAGATTCTCTACCCACAGAATCAAACTGAAGTGGCCAACTAAAGTGGTTTCCCCAACTAACAAAGGGTTGTGTCACCAAGTTGAAAGTTGAAGAATGAGATTTTTAAAGCACTATTAAGACTTTTTGCAAAACTCACTAGATTACAACAAAAAGGTGATGTAGATGAATACATGCATGAATGGGAAGCATTGGCAATGCGAGTGCCTAGGTTATTGAAAAATTGACTAATCCAAACTTATGTGCACAGATTGAAGCCACACATAAAGAATGACTTAGAAACGCATAGTGTTACAACCATGGAAAAGGCCATATGTAAGGAAAATGTCACAGAAATTAAATTAAATAGGTCATCCCAAAAATATGACAAGGTTTATTCAAGATGGAAGCTTCCCCAAACCACAAACACAGAAAGTCCAAAATATCTTTCACCACATCAATGAGAAGAAAATAAACATAGTTTGGAAGCTCAAAGACTAAGGGAGAGCAAATGTAAGTGTTTGGGAGAGAAAATTCCAGACATAGCTGCTAATAGCTATATAGGAGATAACTCAAAAAAGCTATATAAATGCGAGGTAGAGAAATAAGACAATTCAGATATTGAAGAAGCAAGGAACCCTCAAAATGTCACCTCAAAGTCAGAGGATGAGAACACACCAAGAATATCATTAACAACCTATTAACCGCTAGATTTTCACCCTTGAAAATCTTGCGGGTTAAGAGCCAGCATGCACAATTTGGTTGGCATTCTAAGATTCTCCCAGAGTTTAGCACTTGTGTTGAGCAAGAGGTTGGTTCCCATACGAGACAGGTATATGATCGGTACATGGTTGCTTCATTCAGAGTTAGAGTTAGCTTGTGTTCCTTTGCATTTTGAGAGAGATGTCTAGACTCTACATACAATAGGTGTTGCTACTTTTTAGGAGCCACGGTTTGAGCAGGTCTATTAATAGTTTGGAGCAATTTTGATTATGCAGGGATGATCCTTGCATGATTCTAGGCCAGATAACACTTTTCCGGGCGACATGCAAGAACTTTCTATTTTTAGCAGTTTTGGATACAGACCCCAGATTCAGATTATGAGCATATAGTATTGATCCTTGAGACATTTTGAGTCTTTTGGACCCTTTCCGAGATGATTTGTCACAAATTTCTATTCCAACAGGTGGCATAGTTTCAGCGAGGTGTAGCATCTATGTGGCATCATTCGACAAAGGGCACATAGGGTGAGGTGGCGTTTTCCGTGGAGAAAATTTAGTCAATTAGGCTAACTTTTCTCCCTAATTCTTCTTCACCCACCATAAAACCACTTTCCATACATTAAACCACTTTCCGTACATTAAAAGTCCCTAAATCATTTTACCCATGCCTCTTAACCCTCTAACCCTATCCTATCATAATCCTAAACCCACTTCCCCTTTCCAGTCTACCCTCACTCACCTTTATCCTAACCCATTCATTTAACCCCTTTATCCTACCTTTATTAAATTAAAGTTTCACTTTATTTATTATTAATTAAAGTGTTAATTTATTAAAATAAAAAGAGTTTGTCCTACCTCCTTATCTTCCCTTTTAAACATCCGTACCTCCTACTTTTTAACAACCTATGTATACATGCTTGTCCCCTTTAATTATTTAATCATTTAATTAAAATGTTGTCCCCCACCTTTTCTTGTCCCCTTTGATTTTTTTTTCCTTTGTGGTTCACGGCGCGAAGCTCGCTACATCCACAGTAATTCCCCCCCGAAATCCGAAGAACATAGGAGGGTCAAGAATTTCTAGAATATTGGCTCACACAGAGCAGCATGTCGCATAGATGAGACTCGAACCTGGGTGGGAGGACAAAACTCCCCACCCCAACCAATTGAGCTACAACCACATGACTTCCCCTTTAATTATTTATATCTCCACCTTTTAATTAATTAATTAATTAAATAATTACCCCTTTCCCTCTACCCACTAACCCACATATTCATATTAACTTTTTGTGTCCCCCATAAGTCACATGTATCTCCCATTAAACATGTGATTTCTTTGTTTTACATATACCCATCCCTCTTAAATAAATCACATGCTTATTCCCTTTTGTTTTTTCTTGGACCATATCACGCCCTTTACGTACTACCTCCCACGTCATCTCCCAACTCGTACTCCACTCACACAACACCATGCATGCACATACCCTCATCCATTACTCATCCTAGCATGCACTAACTTCTTGACATGCGCTTTCCCTATTCCCTAACTTCTATTTCCCGCACTCATTACTCCTTACCTTCTACTTCTGAAAACCCATGCACATCTTCTCCCTTATTCCCACGTATGATCTCCTCATAGGCATTCACTCTTTTACTCTCATCATGTGAAGTGACTCACTTTTCTCACACCCACCTCTCCTAGTTCGCATGTGCTTTCTTGCTCTCACTTACCTTTTATCTCTCATGCACATGACTTCACACTCACTCATTATCTCATCCACGCATACTTTCCTTATTTATGCACACATGCAACCTCTTTCCTCCCTTGGGATATGCGCCCTCATGTGCTATATAATGGATGGATTCCATTGCTTATTGGTCGGTTCTTAGCAGCAGCAGCATAGTGTTTCCTTCTCATTCTTCTCTTTCTCTCTCTTAGTCTAGTGACTCATTCTTTGAGCAAAGTGATTGTTGTACCGGGTTGTGGAATTTTCTATTGTGGTGTAGCCAACCCTCTTGCAAGCCTATTCAATAAAGAAATTAAATGTTTGTTCTCTAACCTTTTTCTTGTCGGTATTTTGCGAACTTTGCAATCTGATTTGTCACATTTTTGAACTGTTCATAGTGATTTTATTGATCTCTTGAGTAGTTTTCTGTTCTATTTCCATTCTATAATCATTGTTCTAACCCTGTAGGAACCCTCCAAGTGAAAAAACCATATTTTCCTCATCGTTTTTGGACTGTTTGACATGCTTTCCAAGACGAACAGCTCATTGTTTTTTGGGTTTAAATGCAGAAAATCAGCCCTAAAGAGAGCAGCAAGGTACTTAAGGTGCCTAGAGACTCCCCCCATTGGCTAGCAAGCACTAGCCCAAATGGAGAGGGGTTTGGTCAGTGACCATTTAGGGCCATTACTCCTTTAATTAGCCAAGTTTTTACCTCTGTCATAACAGGTATATCAGCTTAAGTTGGAGGGTAGAAATTTGTGCTAACACAACCATAATTGGCATCACCCAACCATAAACACTAAAATTAAAGGGGCATATAAAAAATAAAAATGTGATAGTTCTGCATAAAATTTGCGAGCCAAGTACTAGCCCTATCCACTCCTCCCTAAGTTTTCTTTGTTCGAAGATTAAATTTAGTTATCTCTTATAAATGTCTAGTGTATATAGCTCAAGGGGTTAGTTCAACTAGTTGTCATCGATGTTGGTGGGCATTTGGCTTGTTTTGTGCCAGCATGTGCTTGGTTTGAATCACCTTGGGTGAGGCACACTAGTCTATGCTATGAGTTTTCTAGGGATGCCATCGATGAATGTAGGGAAGCATCCCTTGGGTTTCCCTACGAGGTTTTCCTTTGAAAAAAAAATGTCTAGTATATATCTTCATTAATCTCTGTTATGGCTTCTAGGGAATCCAAAGACTAATGCCCCCCCCCCCCACAATGGATTTATTTTTCTCTTGAAGACTTTTTTCCTTTGCTTTTGCTTACTTTCCTTCTTCCTTAGGATGAGATTAGCTAGCATGACATATTGATCATCATTGCTTGTATTTGTTGCATGCTATTGTCAAAGTTCCACAAGATACATTGATTAAAGAGGTCCAACATAGTTTGTAATTATTCCTTAAAACTCCTATATATTAGTCATCATTGTCATCCTCTAATGTCATCAAGCTGATGAGAGGATGTGGGTACTTAACAAGTGCAGAGTCGTGCTTGATCTTCGAGTCTCATGAATTCAAAATCAAAATCAAAATCATCTTCTATTTTTCTTCTAGCTCATCATTAGTTATCAAATCTTGCAACATCATGGGGTCCTAATTATGAGAATAGGCTATCTTACTAGCCATGATGAAAGATAGAAGGTGTCAAAGGTCTAAACATTTAATAAAGCCACATCTTGTTTGACTAAATAATAATTCCCAATTTCGCATCTATAATAAATTAACACTTTTGATAAGTTCAAAGGCTATAATTGATTGGGGTCCTACAAACAACTATTTGACATTGGGTTTAACAAGTAAGGAAACAATTTTTCTTCAAACTTTTAGTTTTTCTTCCATCTAAGATGCAACTCTTTGATGGCATTATTAAGTCCAATGTCCTATATAGCTTTGAGGCTTGGGACCTTGCTTAACACTTATTGAATGGGCATGCCCGGAGAGAGTCCAAACGGGTGTGATTCAAACACAGAGTTGTTGCAAAGGAATTGTTCCTCAATGTTGATTTTTGTAGCTTCAGGAGGTATTCCCACTAGAGGCCAAGGTGCCAGGCATGTGGGAATTTTTATTGGCACCAGTTTAGCCTTTCGTTTCAGTGAAATCGGCCTAGAAATGAGGCTAGGGCCTCATGGGCAAGTTTATGGGCTTTGTGGGCTTGTGATGGGGTTCCACACCCACAAAAGGAGAATACAATATTCTAATTAATTGTTGAGTTTAGGAAGGGCTCCTAAACTCACCCATTGGACTTGTATATAAAGGAGAGATGTCATTGTGACATTTGATCATTGTGCAAGTATGGAGATAGCATAAGTGAGGTGCACTTGTGCTAGGATCTTGGAAATTTTAGCAAGGGAAATTTTGCAATTGTGAGGCAAATCTGGCCTAGGGTTTGGGTAGAATTTTTTGTTTCTGTCACTGCCAAGGAAGGCATATTTCCAGCCAAGGGAGGCACACGTGTGAGGGAGAGAAGGAGAGAAGGAGTAGTAGGCTGCATGTGTGAGAGGAGCCACACGTGTGAGGAGAGGAGTTGCATGAATGAGGGAGACAACTTGCGCATGTGAGCAACAGGCCGTACGAACAGTTCGTATAATCCGTGCAACCATGTGTGAGCAGGCCACACATGTGGAGGAACAGAAAAAGGACTGTCGCATGTGTGAAAGAGACAATAGGTCTGCACGTGCGAACTGACAAGTAGGTACAACAATCCGTACTGCTGACGTCAGCAACCGTACGACTAACAACAGCAAAGGTACAAATGGCAACAACAGATTTGTCAGGCAGAGGTGATTTCCAGAAGTTTTGTCGAGGTTTGGATTTTGTTGATTTTTTCTGTTTTGGGGAGGACAAGGTTGTTGAGTTTTCAAGAGAGATGATGTTGTATATATATATATTATTATTGAATATACAAAAGGATCACAATTGAAAGATAGATATCCACAGAACAACAAGATATATCCTCAGGGAAACCCTCAAGGGGGAGATCACCCTGCAAACTTTCTTCAGTATAGATTCCTCCAACATGTACAATGTCATACAATGCTCTTTCACGAAATCAAGAACAAAGAGACCCAGACACGAACCAAGAATAGCTTCTTAGATAACTGTGTACTACTCTCTTGTACTTATATTCAATGAATGATCAAAATGACTCGATATAACCTCTATTTATACTCTAAAAGACCTAAAAGACATGACTTATCAATAAACCCTTTCACAATTACACATAGGAATAACCAATAAAATTACACTTAGGAATAAATTCTAAAATTACATAAAATCTCAACACTCCCTCTTAATGAGGAAGGTATTCTATCCGACATACACTCTAACACTATTGCCATCCACACGAGCTCATGACCATTGACTGTCGGACACACGAATCTATACATCACAGGAAATCCATAGTGACTTCACAACATGCATCCAGGGCCGGTGGGTAGCTCTCCAATAGCTACAACATGTCATCATGAAACTATACAATTTCCCGCAGAAAACTCAGATATCTTTATGCATGACATGCAGTACCCTGTGATACCATTTGTACCTCGTCTCTTCAGCATGCATCTAGGGCCGGTGGGTAGCTCTCCAATAGCTACAACATGTCATCATGACATCCACTACCCTGCGATAACATCTGAAGCCATCACTTCCTCTGAAGAGGGACTACGTCGAGCTTGTCCCTGAAGTAATCGAACTTTGTCCTTGACAATGACTTTGTCAGCACATCCGCAACCTGCTCATCGGTAGCTACATATTGGAGCCTCACTACTCCCTTCTGCACTATATCCCTGATATAGTGATACTTAATTTTGATATCCTTCGACTTATCATGAAACATGGGGTTCTCTGACAACTTTATACAACTCTGGTTGTGGCACAAGATACAGGTCGCCTCCATCGCAATATCGAATAATCCAGTCAACAATTTTCAAAGCCATACTACTTCGCGACTTGCTGCACATGTTGCCACATACTCTGCCTTAGCCGTACTGACTGTTACACATGATTGCTTCTTACTGATCCATGAAATCATACCATATCCCAAAGAGAAGCAACATCCTAATGTACTTTTATGGTTTGCAACACTATCGGCCCAATCTGAATCCGAATATCCAAGTAGACTGATCTCACTGTCTTGCAACATACTCGAACCCATAATCCACTGTACCTTTAAGGTACCTCATCACATGTTTTATTGCAATCAGGTGAACACGTCTGGGGTCAACTATGTACTGACTCAGGGTGTTCAAAGCAAAACATATATCTGGTCGTGTATTCATCAAATACATCAACGAACCCACCATATGCCTGTATAACATAACTTCCACAGTCTCTGAAGTTGTATTTTGCAACAACTTCAGATTTGATACCATAGGTGTAGCCATTGCCTTGCAATCCAACATCCCGAACCTCTTCAGGATTTCCACTACATACTTCCCTTGATTTAGAAAGATCTCATCCTATCTCTTCCATACCTTGAGACCCAAAAAGTAATGCATCATCCCGAGATATTTCATCTCAAACTTAGCAACCAGTTTCTCTCTTACACTCTGAGATGAGCTTTTCCACACTTGTTAGAAATAGGTCATCCACATACAACAATAGTATTACCGAACCATCATCCACAACCTTAAAGTAAAGGTTAGGATCTGCACTGCTCTTTGTAAATCCTAAGCTCGTCAGAAAATTGTCGATCTTGCCATACTATGCTCTGGGTGCCTTCTTTAATCCATATTCAATCTGCACACTGAGTGTCCCGAAGTTGTCACGTACTCAACGGAGTGTTATGTGACTACAAGGACCATTCTTCTTGATCAGGTTGCCATTTGTGCCACAGGAAGAATGTCAGTCCTTCCGGATGTTGAAAGCCACACACTTTGAGTCTTATGTCCTTCGAAGACTATGCCAGGGCCATTCTCCATTGGTCAAATTACCATGACCAATCCCGAGAGAATGTCGGCCTGATGTTGAAACATTAACACTCCATCTTAGCTAGGGGGGTATTCACCAAGATGTTCTCCTCTGGTCCTCAAAGCCCCGCAGGCTAAGCCATGGTCCGCAAACCATGCCATGGCATGATGGCACGCAAACCATGCCATGGTCACGCAGACCATGCTACAGGTAGCATTATCCTAGTCAAGTAAGTTACACCATGATTCTCAGATCATGCCATGATCACGTAGATCATGCTCCAAGTATCTCCATCATAGTCTCGTAGACTATGTCATGGTCACGCAGACCATGCTACAAGTGTCATTACTATAGTCATGTAGACTATACCATGGTCACATAGACCATGCCATAATCACACAGATCACACTATGAGTATCCATGTAGTCACTTAGACTACCTCCATAGTCATAAGACTATGCCATGGTCACAGAGACCATGCCATGGGCTACAAGGACCATTTTTCTCCATTAACACTATAGATGATAACTAATGTTTTCTCAATACCACAATAGTGTGTCCTCATTGACCTTTCTTGACAATCTTTCCACAATATCCTTCGCGGAGTAACCTGTGGCAGGACTTTCCATGTGTTGGGTTTGAGAGACAACCTAGACCTGGATGGCAACACTGACAGTCAACCGCATGATGAAACATTCACAAATCCTCTAGAATTTTTCCCACAGCCTTAACTAACTATCCAAGAAGTTTAATTATGTGAAGTCTACACTTCAAATACAATCGAGGATGGGTAACACTTGTTCAGATTACAAAAGGAGAGGAAACCCTGGCCACGACTTGCCAATTGAACTACTATGTAAAGCGCCTCCCATGCAACAAGCTAGGCTTGTGGTCAAATTGTGCCCCGATCATTTGGAAGAAGACCAAAAAATAAAAATGCCAACTATCTGTCTTTCCTTCAGGCCACTGTGAGCCAATTTGAACCCTTATCAGCCTCACGACCTTCTCTGGAGAGACTACAAACAAGCTGCTAACACCTCCATAAGCAGGCATGGACTGTGCCATTGTTGCATTAACTAGAGACACCGATTAGTGTAGTGGGAGACACATCCACTTTATTTATTTGCAAAGTAAAAGTTTTGGGAGAGCAATTTTGTTGAACGGAGTAAGTTCGACCATGTTGCTCAACTACTACCACTCACCCATCTCTAGTGGATGGGACTCTGAAAACTTTCCCAATTGTGATTGGACGGCTGTAAATATTTATACTCCGCCTAGATCCACACACCCCATCGGGTTCTCTCTGCTCTTTGATCGATGACTAGCACCACTACCAAGATGCTACTCATAGCTTCCTCTCTTCTCTTTGGCACTTGCCTCTCCACCTTCACTTCTGCCCTGCGCGTCACGACAGTCAGCTCTACAAAGGTGAGAGTGGTCCCTCGTAGGTGGTTCCAACTTCCTCATAGCACCACTTTACGCATTCACATGTAATTCCCTGCATGCCATTGGGGAGACTCTTGGTGCACACCATGTGCGTAGTAACCTCTTTCCTAGTCATGATCTGTACCACTTCAAGGTCCGGTAAACACATCGATGCCTTTGAGCCACCGCCTTTTCTCATCTTGTACAATGCCAACACCTTGGTACACTTCAAACATATATGAAGACTATTCTCTAGCTCCTCACGTGGCTCCTTCTAGGAAACAAGTCTTCTCTAAATGGCAACTTCTTCCTCATAGCAACAACTCACCTCTCTATGGATATGTTTCCATTTCCCCTTTCATTTTACCTGGGCCCTCCTGTAAGGGAGTGAAGCCCAATCCTGCTCTGATACCATGTTGAGTTTTCAAGAGAGATGATATTGTATATATATATTATTATTTAATATTGAAAAGGATCACAACTGAAAGATAGATATCCACAGAACAACAAGATATATCCTCAGGGAAACCCTCAAGGGGGAGAAAACCCTGCAAAATTTCCTCAGTATAGATTCCTCCAACATGTACAATGCCATACAATGCTCTTTCACAAAATCAAGACCAAAGAGACCCAAACACGAACCAAGAATAGCCTCCTAGATAAGTGCGTACTACTCGTACTTATATTCAATGAATGATCAAAATGACTCGATATAACCTCTATTTATACTCTAAAAGACCTAAAATACATGACTTATCAATAAACCCTTTCACAATTACACTTAGGAATAACCAATACAATTACACTTAGGAATAACTTTCGAAATTACATAAAATCTCAACAAAGGTTGTCCTCAAATTTGGACAAAGTGTGTTGACCGGGAGGGCTAGTTTTTCCCTCAGATTTTCTGAATTTAATAAAGTTTACAGCACAAAAAATTGTGTCTCAGTTGTGTTGATGATTCATCTCTAATCTTTTGTATTTCCACTGCATATAATTTTTGGTCAATAATTTCAATGTAAAATTGTTCAGTGATAACAACTAGGGTGTTACTGTTAGCTCACTAGGAAGCAGTTTTCAGATCTGAAAATTAGTCACATAGAGTTGCATGTGAAAATTGACATGGTATCAGAGCTTGGGATTTGAAGAAAATGGGATCATCTTGAGACACATCTTTGGCTACAACATTGGAAGAGTGTTGTTCTTGTTCTTGTTCCAGGCAGGTCACCATAGTAAACACATTGAAACTTGAGGATAGGTTGGAAGGGGAAACCAACTTCCGAGCTTGTAAGGCAAGGGTTCTCCTTCTATTGGAAGAAGTTGCAAGGACATTTTCCAAGGACATGTATGATGCTCTGGTAGGTCTGTACCAGAATGGGAATACTGGCAGGAAGTTGCATTTGAAACACCAATTTCATGTTGTCAAGATGTCTAGTGAGGACACAGTTGTAAAGTATCTCATGAAGATTACACAGATCTGTGATCAACTTGTGGCCATCGGTGATAAGGTGGAAGATGTTGAGTTGGTGAATGTGGCGTTGAGAGGTCTTTCCAGGTCTTGGGAACTATTTGTGCAGGGGATATGTGCACGAGAGAAATTGCCAGACTTTGATCGACTATGGAAAGATTGCATGAGGAGACTTGACTAATGTGCAGGGATGATATGGATGGTGTGGTAAAGAGTAGCAGTGATGAGAACCAAGCCCTTTCAGCCTGCACGAGAAGGGGAAAAAGAGGTTCTCCAGGCAGAAGAAGTTCTCCAGGGAGAAGGGCTTCTCTCTCTTGAGAAAAGCATCTCTAGAGCCGAGACGAAAGAAGGATCTTAGTAAGATGTTTTGAGTGTCATGATTATGGTCACTATGCTTCACAGTGTCCACTCCGGAAGGGAAGAGCAAAAAGAAGGCAAGAGACATCAACAACAGAGGTTGATGAGGTTGCAAAAAGGTTCTAGAGGGAGATCTTGTTGGTCTCCGCCCTTTCAGGTACAATTTCCAACAAGGGGACCTGGTTGGTGGATAGCAGAGCATCTTGCCATATGACAGGTGCTAGAGAGTTGTTTGATAGCTTCACTGACACTGTCTCAGACTTGGTTGTAGAGATTGGTATGGGAACCAAGCATGAAGTACGAGGATCTGATAAAGTATCGTTCAGGCTGGATTCAGGTGAAGTGTTGAGGGTCTTGAATGTGTTATGGGTGCCGAACTCAGGAGTGTACTCTTAGTCTCAAAGATTGAGAAAAAGGGCTACCATGTATTGTTTCGAGATGGACAGGTGTTGTTTGTGCCTAGGAGAGCTGTCACACACCCACTACGACAACTAAGATTTTCTTTTCCTTTTCGTCTTTTCTTTGAGGGACAGAACCCTCGAATTTCTATGGGGCCTAGCGTAGACCATCCCTTCCCGTATCCTCCTCCATGTGATAGTTGGCTATGACCACAAACCTTACCAAAAAGGTGCTTCAGCTTTCGCGATTCGGGGAATCGCGATGCAAGTGTTCCCCTGTTCTCTGTCTTTCGAAACGCCGAAACCCGAAAGGGTCTAACAGATCTTTAGCTCCTCCCTCAGGTCGCTTGTCATACGACCGATCCTATGACTTGGTGCTAATCCTCTAAATGCTTTCGGGGTTTCGCGATTCGGGGAATCGCGATGCAAGCGTTCCTCCTTTCCCTTTTTAATCCTCGGGACTCGAAAGCCCGGTATCATCCGGATCTACGGTCCAAATTGTTGACTTGATCAATGGTCTGGATTAAATCCCGACATTCTACCTTTCGGGATTTTGGCGGGGTCTTCACTCCTATTTCCCCGATCTCCAGAACCCCGACGACTTTAGATCTTCGCCACGCGTCCCTACAAATGGGTGGTCCAGATTCTTTCGGGACTCCTCCTTCCTACCACAAGACCTTGTTCGGTGACCTAGGGCTCATCCACAGAGCGCATCGGGGTTTCCCGTACCGGGATTTCGCGACTGGCAAAGATGAGGGGTCTTGCCCTTGGGTTTCCTGGGTGCCGAAACGCCGAAACCCATTCACGCTACATCGATTCGGGGTTTCGCATATTGGGATTTCGCGACTGGCGAAGACGAGGGGTCTTACCCTTTGGTTTCCTGGGTGCCGAAACACCGAAACCTATTCACGCAAAACCAACTCATCTACAGAGCGCGTCGGGGTTTCGGGTACCGAGATTTCGTGACTTGTGAAAACGAGGGGTCTTACCCTTTGGTTTCCCGAGTGCCGAAACCTATTCATGCAAAACCGTCTCATCTACAGAGCGCGTCAAGGTTTCGGGTATCGGGATTTCGCGACTTGCGAAAACGAGGGGTCTTACCCTTTGGTTTCCTGGGTGCCGAAATGTCGAAACCTATTCACGCAAAACCGGCTCATCTACAGAGCGCGTCGGAGTTTCGGGTACCGGGATTTCGCGACTTACGAAAACGAGTGGTCTTACCCTTTGGTTTTCCGAGTGCCGAAACGTCGAAAACCTGAGAGAACTACTCTCTCTTGTACAAGGTTTCCAGACTCAGATCACATGATCCTTCAGCGGTTTCTTGGGTAATTATCCCTAGGCTTGGTGACCTGACTGAAAAGCCTTCCTAATTCGCCGAGCCATGAACTCTGTGTCAGGGGTAAGGTAAACTCGTGGGTTTACTAGAACGGTAGTCTTTTCAAGGAACTCACTCCGGCTCTGGAATGCGAGGGAACTTCCCGGGAGGAGGTGCTTTCGGGAAATCAAACCAGGACATAGCGAGAGTCAAGTAGATGGAACAAATCTCAAGGGAATAGACTCATATTCTGAACTTATTCATTCTATACATAAACCGATTATGGTCATATAAGTATAAGCATGCATCCATTATTTCCGATCAAAACACCAGGCAAACACTTCTATACAGAAACCATTTATGAGTGTACAAACATGAACATGCGTCCAGAATATTCAATTCAAGATACAAGATATAAACACTTATCAGAAACACTAGGTGTGACGCGACTGCTGAGAGGGGTGCTCGTTTCCACCCAACCGTAGGCTCAGTGACTCCGAAAGGATTTACCACTAGCCACCCTCGAGCTAGACCACGATGCTCGAGATTCAGTCTCCTACTTCCAGCTCAACGGAAGTCAAGGACGAAGGTTCTCTCCTTCTCCTCTGTTCAGAACTCCCTATATTTCTCGAGTTTCTCTCGGTTCTCTTCCGCGATCTCCGTCACGCGTGTACTCCTCTCCCCCTTACCACACTTCCTCTCTTGCCTTTTCTCTGCAAGATTGCGTGTGGCGTGAATTTCCCTGTCCGTGGTCAGGTCTGGGAGCTATTATGGATGGGCGGTTCACCCCAATCCCCTCATTAATTCTTGAGGAGCCTCCCCACCTACCAATCTGATGGGAAATCCATTCCAGGGTCAGAGAGCTGCTTTGATCTTTGAGCAAGTAAAAACCAGTACGGTACTGGCCTGGTGGAAGTTAACGCAACCATTCCAGGTCCCTTCCACCACCTCTCATTAGCCATCGTGGTCTCTTTTAGCACATCCCCCTCCCAGCAGTCATGCAACACATAATCATAACATAATTTACATTCA
>SNQJ01S0020101.1:52017-67144 GCA_010110895.2 Picea sitchensis
CTCCCGTCTTGAATTCTCTTGGAGTTCTCTTTTGGTCGGCGTAAATTTTCTATCTGTTCTGAGAGACCTTTAGATTTTGTTTTATCTAAATCAATTGTTGTTCCATTCTTTCAACATGTCGGGTCCAATATAAATTCTGTTTACGGGATTACTCCAACTGACTGGAGTGTTGCATGACCTACCGTAGAGGACTTCGAAAGGACTCGTCTTCAAGGATTCTTGGTAGTCGTTGTTGTAGGCGAATTCCACCAGTGGCAGGTAATCTTCCCACTTTTTGGGTTGATGCATTACATGCATTCTTAGCATGTCTTCCAATATTTGGTTCACTCTTTCCATCTGTCCATCGGTTTGAGGATGATAGGTTGTGTTAAACAGTAATTTGGTCTCCATACCAACCATCAAGGATTTCCAAAAGTTGGAAGTAAATTTCATGTCTCTGTCAGACACGATCTCTTTAGGCATACCATGTAGTCTGAATATCTCCTTCATGAATATGTTGGCGATATCTATTGCCTTGCAAGTTGATTTGACGGGGATAAAATGGGCGGACTTTCTCAATTTATCCACCACCACCATGATGGCCTCATTCTGCCTGGTCGAGGTTGGTAATCCAGTGATGAAATCCATGGAAATGGTTTCCCATTTCCATTCTGGGATTGGCAGAGGTTGTAATAATCATGTTGGGTGTCGGTGTTCTACTTTAACCTGTTGGCATTCTAGGCACTTAGCAAAATAGTTAGCTATGTCTTTCTTTAACCCAAGCCGATAGAATTGTTTCCTAGTGGTCGTGATCATCTTCTGATATCCCGGGTGACCAATATATGGTCTTTTATGTAGTTCATCCATTATGAATCTCTTCAAGTCGTCACAATCTAGAATATACAATTTTTTTCTGTAAGTTAGCAGACCTCCATCTATCATCTGGTAGCCTTCATACTTTATCCCTGTGGGTTCTTGCTCTAGGTACGAGGTCACGGTCTGGAAGAATGTGTATGTTTCTTGTGCATTCCTGACTCTTTCTTTGACATTCGTCTCGCAGGTGCTCACCGTTGTTAGGTGAATTGTTTTCATACTTCTGCTAAGGGCATCGACCACCTTATTTTCCTTTCCTTTAACATGTTTGATTTCAAAATCAAACTCACTAAGGAGGGCCATCCACCTAGCTTGTCTGGCATTGAGCTTTGGTTGATCAAACAGATATCGCAATCCACAGTGGTCTATCATAAGTACAAATTTCCTTCCCAGGAGGTAATGCCTCCACATTTTTAAGGCGTGCACTATGGCAGCTAGCTCTAGATCATGGGTCACATAGTTGACTTCATTCTCATTCAATTTTCGGGATTCATAGCAGATTACACTTCCTCCTTGCATAAGGACTCCTTCGAGCCCTTCCTTGCAAGCAACTGTGCACACTAGGAAGTCAGCTTCGGGATCGACGATCTTCAACATGGGTGCGTGGGTCAGTAGATGTTTTAGGGACTGAAACCTTTCTTTACATTTTGGGGTCCANAACCCCTTTTTCTGGAATCCCGAACTATTCTTCTGCTTCCAGCCTTCACGAGGTTCTGTCCGATGCCCAAGCTGTTCATAACAATATCTTGCCTTTCGGATAGTGTCTTCTAGGGTCTTTGGCTCGTCAAACTCAATCCTGTTCTGATAGTCCTTAGGTAGTCCGCTGATGAATCGTTGCACCTTTGCCTTTTCTGCTTTTATATAGGTTACGTACCTCAGCAACTCGAGGAATCTGCTGACATATTCCTCTATGGTGCATTGACCCAACTTGAGTTCATAGAATTCTTTAGTCTTTTCGTCGAAGTACTTTTCCGACAGATACTTCTTCCTGAAGTATTTCTCAAACCGTTCCCAAGATAGGTCTTCTTCGTGAATCCCTTTCACATTCTTAAGGTCTTCCCACCAAATGGAAGCCTTTCCATTCAAGTTGAAAGTGGCTACTCGGGCCTTCAAGTTTTTCGAGAAGTCATGGACTCTGAAATACTTCCTTAGTCCAAGCAGCCAGGCCTCCGCTTCCTCTCCCTTCTTTATTTCACCGTTGAAAGAGGGTGGTTTGGCCTTCTTGAATTCTTCGAGATTATGATTTTTGGAATGATTTCGCTTCTTCCGTTTCTTCGGGAGTAAGAACTAGTTCTGCTACTAGAAGATCCCTCTGAGTTGCTAGTTTCCTTTCTAGAGGAATCGTCCGATGCTTGTCCCTTATCTCTGGGGTGGACCTTTCTCGAGGTGCTCTTCCCAGTGTGGCCACTTAAAAGACCACGTTTCCGTATCTCAGGGGGACTTCGACTTTTCTTTGTCTGTCGTTGGTCCACGTGACTGGTGTCAGGTCCATGCTGCAATTGTCTTTGTATGTCGCATATGCTTTGCAACAAGACTGCATTAATCTCCGTTTGCTTTTCTTGCTCTTTTATCAACCTCTCATTGTCGGCCTTGCAACTCTGTAGTTCGACCATGAGGCTCCTCACAGTCTCAGCTAGATCTGGAGGGGTCTCCATCGCTCTCCTTTCGTCAGACTCTTCATCTCTATTGTGGGAGCCATCCCCCACTTTGTGGTGCGTCACCATTCTATGCGTCTGCAGTTTCCTGCGGTTGATTGTCCGCTTGTCGTGCAAGAAAACACTTATTGTTAGTCAACATTATATTCATTCACAGTCAGCGCATAATTCATATCTTTCAAATGCATACACACAATAGGAAATTTTCATTCTTAACTTCGGCTTTTGATAAAGGGGGTTAAGCTAGAGGGTTACTTCTTTTAAGAGTACTTCAAATGGAGTTTCTGCGCAACTCGTTCATGAGCCCAAGTAGGCCAAGTGTTGTAACCATGCTCTGATACCAATTTGTCACACACCCACTACGACAACTAAGATTTTCTTTTTCTTTTCGTCTTTTCTTCGAGGGACAGAACCCTCGAATTTCTATGGGGCCTAGCGCAGATCATCCCTTCCCTTATCCTCCTCCATGTGATTGTTGGCTATGACCACATGCCTTACCAAAAAGGTGCTCCGGCTTTCGCGATTCGGGGAATCGCGATGCAAGCGTTCCCCTGTTCTCTGTCTTTCGAAATGCCGAAACCCGAAAGGGTCTAACAGATCTTTAGCTCCTCCCTCGGGTCGCTTGTCATACGACCGATCCTATGACCTGGTGCTAATCCTCTAAATGCTTTCGGGGTTTCGTGATTTGGGGAATCGCGATGCAAGCGTTCCTCCTTTCCCTTTTTAATCCCCGGGACTCGAAAGCCTGGTATCATCTAGATCTACGGTTCAGATTGTTGACTTGATCAACGACCCGGATTAAATCCCGACATTCTACCTTTCGGGATTTTGGCGGGGTCTTCACTCCTATTTCCTCGATCTCTAAAACCCCGACGGCTTTAGATCTTCGCCACGTGTCCCTACAAATGGGCGGTCCAGATTCTTTTGGGACTCCTCCTTCCTACCACAAGACCCTGTCCGGTGACCTAGGGCTCATCCACAGAGCGCATCGGGGTTTTGTGTACCGAGATTTCGCGACTGGCAAAGACGAGGGGTCTTGCCCTTGGGTTTCCCGGGTGCCGAAACGCCGAAACCCATTCACGCTACACCGATTCGGGGTTTCGCATACCGGGATTTCGCGACTGGCGAAGACGAGGGGTCTTACCCTTTGGTTTCCCGGGTGCCGAAACATCAAAACCTATTCACGCAAAACCGACTCATCTACAGAGCGCGTCGGGGTTTCGGGTATCGGGATTTCGCGACTTGCGAAAACGAGGGGTCTTACCCTTTGGTTTCCCGGTTGCCGAAACGCCGAAACCTATTCACGCAAAACCGTCTCATCTACAGAGCGCGTCGGGGTTTCGGGTACCGGGATTTCGCGACTTGCGAAAACGAGGGGTCTTACCCTTTGGTTTCTCGGGTGCCGAAACGTCGAAACCTATTCACGCAAAACCGGCTCATCTATAGAGCGCGTCGAGATTTCGGGTACCGAGGTTTCGCGACTTGCGAAAACAAGGAGTCTTACCCTTTGGTTTCCCAGGTGCCGAAACGCCAAAACGCCGAAAACTTGAGAGAACTACTTTCTCTTGTACAAGGTTTCCAGACTCAGATCACATGATCCTTCAATGGTTTCTTGGGTAATTATCCCTAGGCTTGGTGACCTGACTGAAAAGCCTTCCTAATTCGCCGAGCCATGAACTCTGTGTTAGGGGTAAGGTAAACTCGTGGGTTTACTAGAACGATAGTCTTTTCAAGGAACTCACTCCGGCTCTGGAATGTGAGTGAACTTCCCGGGAGGAGGTGCTTTCGGGAAATCAAACCAGGACATAGCGAGAGTCAAGTAGATGGAACAAATCTCAAGGGAACAGACTCGTATTCTGAACTTATTCATTCTATACATAAACCGATTATGGTCATATAAGTATAAGCATGCATCCATTATTTCCAATCAAAACACCAGGCAAACACTTCTATACAGAAACCATTTATGAGTGTACAAACATGAACATGCGTCCAGAATATTCAATTCAAGATATAAGATATAAACACTTATCAGAAACACCAGGTGTGACGCGACTGCTGAGAGGGGTGCTCGTTTCCACCCAACCGTAGGCTCAGTGACTCCGAATGGATTTACCACTAGCCACCCCCGAGCTAGACCACGATGCTGGAGATTCAGTCTCCTACTTCCAACTCAACGAAAGTCGATGACGAAGGTTACTCTCCTTCTCCTTTGTTCAGAACTCCCTGTATTTCTCGAGTTTCTCTCGGTTCTCTTCCGCGATCTCCGTCGCACGTGTACTCCTCTCCCCCTTACCACACTTCCTCTCTTGCCTTTTCTCTGCAAGATTGCGTGTGGCGCGAATTTCCCCGTCCGTGGTCAGGTCTAGGAGCTGTTACGGATGGGCGATTCACCTCCATCCCCTCATTAACTCTTGAGGAGCCTCCCCACCTACCAATCTGACGGGAAATCCATTCCAGGGTCAGAGAGCTGCTTTGATCTTTGAGCAAGTAAAAACCATTACGGTACTGGCCCGGTGGAAGTTAACGCAACCATTCCAGGTCCCTTCCACCACCTCTCATTAGCCATCGTGGTCTCTTTTAGCACATCCCCCTCCCAACAGTCATGCAACACATAATCATAACATAATTTACATTCATCGACCTTTTATACAAAGGTCCGTCAAATCAAACATTCACATCTTTGAGTTTTCCATAGTTCTTGGCCAATATAGTTATTTTTACAGACTGGGGGAAACAGGGTGTTACAAGAGCTAGCTTCAGATCAGGGATGGTTCTTAGAGTTAGAGAGGGAAATCTATATAGGCTGAGGGGCCAACCTATGCTTGTTGTGGCCAGCAAGAGTAGAGAGACAGGTGAGGAGCAGGTAGCTCCACCAGTGGTGAGGCAAGTGGCCCCACCAGTAGCACAGGTACAGAGGGAACAGGTGCCTCCACCAGTGATGGGGCAGGTGTCCCCACCAATAGTGTCAACTCAGAGGAAGCCCTCAGGATCCTGTAGGGAGGAGCAACCTCCCAGGACTGTTTAGAGGAGATTAGACTTCAGAGAAGGTTAGCAGGTTTAGAGGGAGCATGCAGACTCAGAGGGAGCTTGATTTCAGAGAGAGTTAGTTGGCTCAGAGGGAGACTTAGCCATTCCGAGGGAGTTCCTCCTCAGGTCCAGGTGGGAGAGAGACTTCTTCTAGGACTGACAGAAAGGTGTCATGGGTTGAGGAGGCCAGACAGGAGATTCAGAGGCAGGAGGCTTCCAGGGCATGTGAGACTTCCATGGAGGATCCATTTGTTTTAGCAGGTTTTGCTACAGTGATAGAGGAGGAATCTAATCAGGAGGACTGGAGAGTGGGATTGGCCTCGGTCATAAAGGGAGCATCTAGTGAGGTAGATTAGACAACAGGATTTGCTTCAGTGACGGAGGGAACAATCAATCAGGAGGATTGGAGTGCAGTGGTGTTAGATCCAATGCAAGAGACAAAGTTACTTCCAGTGTGGGAGACAGAGGTGCATCCAAATGATGATGGATGGGATACCTCCCTTGCTAAGAGGGAGTGTTGATTTTTGTATCTTTGGGAGGTATTCCCACTAGAGGCCAAGGTGCTAGGCATGTGGGAATTTTCGTTGGCACCATTTTAGCCTTTCGTTTCAGTGAAATCGGCCTAGAAATGAGGCTTGGGCCTCATGGGCAAGTTGATGGGCTTTGTGGGTTCGCTATGGAGTTCCACACCCACAAAAGGAGAATAACATATTCTAATTAATTGTTGAGTTTAAGGACTCCTAAACTCACACATTGGACTTGTATATAAAGGAGAGATGTCATTGTGACATTTGATCATTGTGCAAGTATGGAGATAGCATAAGTGAGGTGCGCTCGTGCTAGGAGCTTGGAAATTTCAGCAAGGGAAATTCTGCAATTGTGAGGCAAATCTGGCCTAGGGTTTGACGAGAATTTTCTGTTTTTTTTATTGCCAAGGAAGGCAACTTTCTAGCCAAGGGAGGCACACATGTGAGGGAGAGAATGGGTAGCAGGTCGCACATGTGATAGGAGCCGCACGTGTGAGTAGAGGAGTCGCACGAGTGAGGGAGACAGCTCACATGTGTGAGCAGCAGGCCGTACGGACAATCCATATAGTTCGTACAGCCACGTGTGAGCAGTCCGCACGTGTGGAGGAACAGAAAAAGGACGGTTTGCATGTGTGAAAGAGACAGCAGGTCTGCACATGTGAAATGATAGGCAGGCACAACAACCCGTACTGCTGATGTCAGCAAAGGTGCAGGTGGCAGCAACAGATTTGTCAGGCGGAGGTGATTTCCGAAAGTTTTGCTGAGGTTTGGATTTTGCTGATTTTTTCTGTTTTGGGGAGGACAAGGTTGTCCTCAGATTTGGTCAAAGTGTGTTGACCGATAGGGCTAGTTTTTCCCTCAGATTTTCTGAATTTAATAAAGTTTACAAAACAAAAAATTGTGTCTCAGTTGTGTTGATGATTCATCTTTGATCTTTTGTGTTTCCGCTGCATATAATTTTTGGTCAATAATTTTCAGTGTAAAATTGTTCAGTTATAAGAGCTAGGGTGTTACTACTAGCTCACTAGGAAGCAATTTTCAGATCTAAAAATTACTCACATAGAGTTGCATGTGAAAATTGACACTCAATGCATTGTCGAAGTTTTGTACCCATCCACTGCATCTCAAAAACATCTTTAGACTAATATTTTCTCTTCATTGACTTCATTCTTTTTGGCTTTAGGTTGAGAGAGGTACCCTTGGCCCTCCACTCTTTAGAGGAGATCGCTTCCCTAGGTCACTTGGGATGGAGGCAGAGTTGGTACTACGAGGCTTCTCTATTTCTATGGTCTATTAATATCTCCATTGATCACCATTCCTTCATAGATATTCTTTGGATTACTTTCCTCATCTCCTTTAAAAGAGGAGATAATCTTGGCAATCAAGGAGGACATCTATCTATAGTAAATCTAGGCTACGTGGATCTCGGTGTCGCACCCTCCCAACCTCTCAACTCCAAGCTAGCCTCCTATGCAACATATTTCATGCAAAATGTGGATGGTCATACTGCTTGTCCCACTTGTTTGAGGCAACATTGGTCACATGGGATTTAGACCACTCTTGACTAGTTAAGCATTTGCTCGCATCGACTGAGGTTCGAGAGTGATCATCACATCCCTTGGGAGGAGAGGATCTACAAGTAACATTTTTTTAGGAGCTTGAGATTGAGGAACACTTCATTTTCAAGTGCCCCATTGACTATGAGATTTGGGGGAGAGTTCATTGTCTTTATAGAGACTTCGTTGGATCTTTGTATGTGTTCTTCCTCTACCCAGATCGGAGATGTCTGTCTTTATACCTTAGAGAGGCAATCGCCTTTAGACATTAGGCCTTGCAAGGTTCCTCTGAATGTACTAGGATTATCACCTCTTTCTTCTATCCTATTTCCACTAACGAGGGGATCAAGCACCATGCAGTTACCATTGATACTGACCTAATTGGCCGAAGAACAATCAAATGATGCCTCCCTTCACAAACAGCCCCAAGGCAAGCTTTCTCTTCAAACTCTTTTACTTAGCATCATGGGGCAATTGTTCCTTCCTTTTTCAATAACAAACCTTGTAGGCAGGAGTGCATCACCAGGTATTTCTCCTCTTTTGTGAGACATTTGATCTTGGATGTTAGGAGACACTCTATGAGCCGTTCTTAGTTTCTCCTAGGATGACCGAGTTTGGCCCTCTTAGCCCTGGCCACTCTTGATATTTCATTATTGAGGGTTGCATCAAAACTTTCCTAGTGGTAGACGATCTACTAGCTCCCTTTCTTTCAACTCTAAGGTAGATCAAGTGCTCGACCTTTCCTTCCTTGGTCATGGAAGTTGCTTGTTCTCATTGCCTATTACTGCAGGACTATATTATTCAAGGTTTCCCTCTTCGGGTTCCCCCTTATGCTACCTGCTTCTTCTCAGCCTCCTTGTTTTTAGGGCTATCCTTTTTGGGTCCCCTTGCTATGCTATCTGTTATACTCTTAGTTCGGATGGGTTACTTAGTAGATGCATTAGGCACTAGGTATTCCTTGTATTGTTCTTCTTATATACTGTTCTTATGATTCTCATTGACCTATTTTGGTCATGTGTGATATTAATATCATTTCATTCTGTTTCTTTTGTCTAATGGAGAGTTTACAGAACTATTTTTCTTGTCAACAGTAAAACAAATACCATGATATAGGGATTCTAAATTTTAGACTCTGAGTTATTTCTTAACATTTCAGAGATCAAACTATGGTGGCATTTGGTCTCTTGATGTTATGACTCATGAGGTGCTGGTTTTTAAATGAATTGTCATAAATGTGATTTTTTAATCTGCACATTGCTTTACATTGCATTATGTCACTAAAGAATGTTAGCCAACTGCAATCATGCTACTTCATGTTATCAATGTTCCAGATTACAAAGTGATTGCCTTCTTGTTTCCTTGAGCCTACTCTTATAGGTTATTGTTGATTTTGCTCCTTGGAAAAGGGTAATGTGCTTATACAATAGAACAAAAATGCTGGCCATGTGTTTGAAAAACTGACGTTGGAGGAGCTAGTGGAGTATGGTAAAAGAAGAAACTGAAACAGAACAAGATGCGCTGAAGACTAAATGCAGGAAAAAATGGAGAATAAATGAGGAATACAATGAAGAAGGAAATTTTTAGCATATTCAGAAAGATCTTAATTTCTTTCTTATTTATTTACTTGTCAAAGCTATTTATTCTTATTTTGCAGTAGAGAACAAAAGATTGATTGAAGGGATGGATTGGATGGAGATAATGAATGGAACTGGAATCATTTACGAGAAGTGGGCGAATGAAAAATGGTGGGAAGTATACACAAAGACTGAAAGGGATGAAAACAAAAAGATGGGTAGAGAAGAAAATGATCACGAGGTGGAAACATGAATGTGGGATAAAAAATACATTTAGAAACAATCAAGGATCATGGGGGGTTTCTTTCTTTTGTTTTTATTTAGTTTAATTTGCTTCACATACCAAGGAAGGTTGCTTTGATACCACTGAAAGTGACTTGATTGGTTCACTCACAAAGAAGGAACGTGTGTTACTTATAAGGGTAGATGGATGTCAAAATTGATATACAGGATATTTTAGGAACGAGATCTCCGTACAATCTATTTAATTTAGTATTCCAAGAATATATGTTATAATGGCATGGGCGAGAATTATATCTTATTTCCTTACCTTTTCATTAACAGTTATATTATTGCTAATAAGTTTATTACATAAACGTGAGTATAGATTGCTTATAAATTTTAACATTGAGTGATTTCTAAAGCGTTAATATCACTTTATCTTGAAAGCTGATTCACTTTCTTTCTAAGCTTTGGTTTCTCAGAGGCCATGCCTGTAATTTCTTCTGTGCTTTTTGTGGAGTTGGTTCTCAGTTTCTGAGGTTCTTCTAGATTGTAATGGGATTCCAAGCTATAGAGTAAATTCTAAGAAACTGGCCTTGATAACTTGAAATTTACTTGTGAAATTTAGCATTTATTTATTTATTGTTAGGCACCAGTAGTTGTGATTATAACAGTATCCAGTAGGCATCAGTAGGTACAATTACAGTGGTATCCGGTAGCTGATAGTAGGCACCCAGTCAGAAAAATCCAATGGTAGCTTTGCCTAGATTCCCACTCTTCAAGCATGAGATCCAAATGATAGGCAGGCTGGATAATGGTTACCACAAAAGTGTTGTCTCCAGTGAGGATGGAATTGGAGACCTGCGTCTGGTGAATTATCCTCTTTTGCCATTAGACCACATGCTTGTGTCTGATAACCTACAATTCACTTGATAATCACCTTTAACTGCTCTTTAACATTGTCCAGCATTACCTCATATTTATAGATATTAATGAAAGCCATGAGACCCTGCCATACAATGTGAAGTTGCCTATCCATACTCTTGCTTTCCCTTTTTTATGTTTGTCCAACTACTGTAGCATTGTTGTCAGATGATAGAGAAGGATCCTGGCCGAGTTTGCATCAACCCTAAGAGGACGAGCCTTAGACTGGTACATGAATTATAAAAGAGCTGAGTTGCAGACAGGAGCCACAGTCACACTGCAAGACATAAAGTCAGAATTTGAAACAGAATTCCTATACCACAGATTGGAGCAACAATATGTCACTGAGTTGAAAGAAATAAAGTAGCGACCCGAGACTGAGTGGGAATGATGGAGAGAGTGCATATTTATGACCAAGGATCAGGTTATAACTTATGAGGAAGCATCATTAAGGCTGTACATTTGAAGGATTGTGAAGGAAGAAGGATTGGAGTGGCCGCTCATAGAGGTGATTGCAAGCATGAAGGCTGTCTCATCAAGACACTAGTACAACATAGGACATGAAGAGGCTTGATACACCAAATCTTCTTATTTGAACCTTTTAATCTCTTTTTTTTTCCGATGAAGTGCACATTCCAGGAAACCCACTGGGCACTTCCCTTCATTATGAGGATGTTATGAACATAAACTAAGCATTAATAAAATAATAAGTAATAAAAACAATAGTAAGATAATAAAGATATTAAAACAAACTGGATTGAAGACCAACCCCTCCGATCCTCACTACGGATGGCATCTATGGAAACCCTAGCCGCAGGCGGCCTCAGGAACCCTCGCCTTTCTCGCCGCTCTCCGCATTGCAGTCTCTCCTAGGCTTTCGGCGTGGAAGAAGTTTATTCTTGTGTTAGCTGGCTGGTGGTTTTTTCATTTTTTCCTTGCAGTTTTTCTCTAGTTTGCTTGGTCAGGTGATATGGATGATTTGGTAGACTATTAATTCTGATCCGTTGGATGGACAACTCATTTGGCACCTGGCAGCTAGCCATCACCTTGACACAGTCTCTCCGATTTTTTCACCTCCTATCGGGTGCTCGGGGGAGGCCCTTTCACCGATCCCAGTTCGTGCCTCTGCTTCAAGTCCCCAACTATCGGATCTTGGTGGTGTGCCGGGAGCCTCGGTCGCCGAAGTTTTTCTTTGGGGAGGTTTTTCTCCAAACCCTCCAGGACTCCTTTCAGATTTATGGAGACCTGAGCATTCTCTCGCCACTCAGGATCAAGTTTCTAGTTTCTCCTTAGGGTTCGGAGGGGATCCGCCTTTTCAGTCTCTTGGCTGGATTCATCCTTCTGGGAACTTGGAGAGTTTTGGAGTTTTTTCGGCTCTTCCCAGTCTGGTAAGCCCTTGTCTTGGTCAAAGCCTTCTTTCTCCCCTCCCCACTCTCTCGGAGCCTGGTTTTTTTTCCTCGCTAGATCTGAATGAGTTACTGGCCTCTCCTTCCTCCCCTTGTGTTGTTGTCTTGGTTTCCCCTGTTAGCTCCTCTCCCCCTCCCCAGATCCAAAAGGTAAACCCTAGACGACTTGCATCTGGGGTCTTTGAAGGCGAGTCCTCAGCTCCGAATCAAAAGAAAGCTCGTCTGAGAGTAATTTTGGTCCCTCGACCGCATTCCTTGGCTCTTGGGGATGACATCATGTTTCCAGAGGTCCCTGATCTTGCAGAGAAGGCAGTGGTAGGCCGCGCAAATGGTCGGCATATCGGACTAGACCACCTAAAGGGTTGGGTCTCCTTGTCTTGGAAGAATTTGGGGATTTCCCTACTTACCGTCCGTACACTTGCAAAAGGGTGGTTTTTGTTCAAATTCCAGAAAGCAGAGGACGCGAGCAGGATTCTTAGAGACCCATGGAACCCGGACTCGACTCCTTTGTTTTTAAAGAGGTGGACTCCCTTCTTCGATGTCAACTGTGAGAGGATTGATGAGCTCCCGATATGGGTGCGGCTGCCAGGGTTGTCGCCGGAATGATGGAGTTGGAAATGCTTTGAGAAAATTGGCAATATTCATGAATGCGGATATGTCCTTCACCTCCATAGGAAATATGTCGCTAGCTAGGATTTTAGTATCACTAAAACTCAGGAAGGGCCTTTTAGATACTTTGGAACTCATTCGTGGAGGATTATTATTTAGGCAGACTCTCGATTACGAGGGCATTCCTTTCAAAGCCATAGATGCCACAAACACGGTCATAGAGCTCTAGATTGCTCCCTCCCGATGAGGCGTAGAGTTCCCATTTCACAAAGCTCCAGGCTAAGGACATCCTCTTCTTTCCATCCAGGTTGGGGTGTGGCATCGCTCCCACTTCAGTCGAGAGCCCTGATGCGGGCTTGGAGAGAGGTCTCCACGAGAAAGGAAACAGATTTGGCACAACATGGGACAAGGGATGCAAAGTCTGATTTGAACAAGGCGAAGGGGAAGAGTCTTGACCAGGAAGTACATCCTTCTCCTCTAGACATCCAGATTAAACAAGGAATCAAGGCTCATTTGGGTATGCCTCCTCTTTCTCCTTTATCTGTAAATTTTGTTTATTTACAGTCTTTGTCTCAGAACCTTGTTGGCTTAAATATGTTAAAAAACCTCCCTCCCCTCCCCTGCGCACTCTCAAAACCTTTTCCCTTCTCCCTAGGTCCCCCTCTTTCCGGTCTTTCTTTCGCCCAAGTCTCGTCCCCTCCCCGATTCCCTCCCTTTCCCAAAGTCAAGACTCCTCTTTGTTGTCGGATGAAGAGACCATTTGTTACTAGCTACAGATCGGTCCCGACCTCTGGGAGTTCAGATTCCTCCCACTCAGGTTTGGGATTAAACCCCCAATTGGGGATTAACAACGAAGGGACGGGTAGAAAATCCTTTTTCTCCAAAGCACAATCTCGAGCGGCTATTGATGTGGCGGCAGGTAGACAACTCTCCATCACCAGGGCACTTAGAGCATTGCCAACCCCAGAAGGGGTTTCCAAATGAAATTGCTCTCCCTAAATTGCTGGGGGTTGGCGAGCCCCTCCAAAGGCTGCTGGAGATTTCGCAGTCGGATATTGTGATGTTACAAGAAACCCTTGGGGAAGCGTCAATAATTGTCCCTTTGCTGGAAAATCTCCTTAAGGGTTGGTCTTTCTTTGGCCTTGATGCTTTTGGCCACTCATGGGGTCTCGTAATGGGGTGGAACCCAAAATCCATCAAGCTTGAAAATTCTTGGGGTTTCAACTCGGGCCAAGTTATGTCTGTTTTTGTTGAAGACCTGGGGAAATTGTTTACAATATTAAACATTTATGGACTCACACAGGATTGTCCCCAATTTTGGAATGCCCTCCTAGCAAAATCCTTCCTAAAAGACAACCTTCTCATTCTGGGTGGCAACCTAAATTTCTCCATAGGGGAGGCTGAATCTTGGGGGCAAAGGGCCCAGGCCAACTCTATCTGATTTATTCGTGCATAAGTTGGGGGAAGCATGGCTAATTGACATAGTGCCCATAAAGCTTGGTCCCACCTGGAGAAATAAGCGTTTGGGAGAAGATCATATAGCAAAGAGACTAGACCGTTACTTGATCTCAAACTCGTTGGTGGAAGAGCGTTTACTCTTTAGATAATGGGTAGGGTCAGGAGGGGAATTAGACCACTATCCAATCTTTATGGAAATAGCAGGGCCCCCAGAAAACCAACAAGTCCTTTCAAATTTAACTCTACTTGGTTAAAATATGAAAGCTTTATAAAACTAGTAAAGGAAGTCTGGACTCCAATTGGACAAGAAGAGTGGGTAGTAGTTCAATTTGCAAGGAACTTAAAAGCCTTGAAACTTGCTACAAAAGATTGGGCTAAAAGGAAAAATCAACAGTTAGAACATGACATAATCAATATGGAAGCGGCTCTACAATCCTTCTATGACTCCGACAAAGGAGGATTTGCCACTCCGGCAGAAAAAGAGGCCCTCTTATCACTGGAAAAGAATAGAAGAGAGCTTCTCCAAGCTAGGGAAGAAGAATGGAGGCAAAAAAGTAGGGCGCTTTGGCTACACAATGGGGATGAGAATACAAAATTTTTCCAAGCTTATGCAAAAGGCATGAAATTGGCAAACACAATCTGGGGACTAAAGGATCAGACAGGAAGGAAACTTTCCTCCTTTGAAGATCTGGCAAGGCTTGGTTCCCAACATTTCCAATCTTTATACTCAACATACAGAAGGGTGTGTTAATATTATGGTAGCTTCGGGAGGTATGAACCTCTATTGTGACCTATGACGAGACTAGAATCCTCTGGAAGGAAGCAAAGAATTGAAGGAAACCCTAGACAAGTTGTCGACTGAACAAATACATTTAAATTGAATTTATTGATACCCAGAAGGAGAAGTCGACCCCAGTTAGCCTGCCCAGTTCACTATAAATACAGGGCGCCAGTTTCATTATTGATCATCTCAGCAATTGCAGTGAAAGCTAAATCTCCGCAGGCAGTTGTAGGCAGCAGCAGTTTGGTGCGCAAGTTTCTGGGAGAGCTGGAAAGTGGTGCGCTAGCTTCTGGGTGGGATCATCTGTTCATCTTAGTTTCTATTTTCTTGCTTGGTGCATTAGCCTCTCTTGGCTATTGATTGCTACCAGGATTCTCTTCTCAGTCAAGGTCAAGGTGCTCGGAGGGTGGCTTTGGCCAGTGGTTGGGTGACGAGGGTATCGTCAATGGTAAAACGAGCACAATCTTCTATATTCTAACAGGTTATGGGCCCACACCCCTTCAGTCAGCCTAAAACGCTGGAAGGAAACATAG
>SNQJ01S0020101.1:75916-107891 GCA_010110895.2 Picea sitchensis
AAGAGAACATAGGAGGGTCAAGTATTTCGAGAATATTTGGCTCACAAAGAGCAGCATGTCGCATAGATGAGACTCGAACTTGGGTGGGGAGGAGAAAACTCCCCACCGCAACCAATTGAGCTACAACCACTTGACATATATATATATTCCACTGAGAAAATACTCTTATACAACATTGGTATCACAATCAAGATCTTGGCATAAAAAAAAAAGAAATACAAATCTTTCTTTATGTGGAGGATAAGTTTTATCTCTTTTCGTGGAGGATAAATTTTATAAGTATTTACATAAAAGTGAATAACGTGAAAAGGAAAAAGTAATAATCTCGTTATGTGGAGGATAAATTTTATAAGTATTCACGTCAAATTGAATAACGTGAAAAGGAAAAAAGGTAAAAGTAATATTTCTTTACGTGGAGGATAAGTTTTATAAGTATTCACGTAAAAGTGAATAACCTGAAAAGGACCAAGGGTAAAAGTAATCTTTCTTTACGTGGAGGCTAAGTTTTATAAGTGTTCATGTAAAAGTTAACGTGAAGAGGAAGATGATAAAAGTGTGAAAATAAATAAATTTATAAATATATATCTCCGCTGCCCCACCTCCACTGCTCCACATCACCAAAATTGCACACAAATATACACCTCCGACCACTAGAAGTATGAATGATCTAAAAAAATGGTTAGAACAAATAGAAAAGGAATTCAATACACTCGAAGATACCATCAACAAAAATTGTGATAATCTAAAAGATGAGATTAAATAAAGCAATGACGCACTCAAACAAGAGATAACACAAAATATTAAAGGTGAAATTGTGGTAGAATTCAAGATCGAAATGAAAAACAACATATATGTCATGAAGCAAGATCAGGGTCAAAAACATGATGAGCTCGTAAAACTATTAAAAAATCAAGGTTCTCAATGTTGCAACAAGCAAGAGAGTACTTCAAGCTTGTCTAGATCTTCATCACCACCACCTCCACCACCGCCACCTCCCTATAATCCATAAAGAGGTCCCCAATATCAGGCCTTCATGATATACCCACCCAGGGCCAAAATAGAACTTTCAAAATACAACGGAAGTGAAGATCAATGTGTGGCATGGTGTAACAAGGCCGAAGAATATTTCAATATATATAACATTACAACAGATGAAGAAAAAGTAAAATATGCTTCCATGCATCTAGAAGGTGAAGCATACAATTGGTATATGTGGTGGAAGAATGAAAATAACTCGTACAACTTAAATTCTTTTAAAAAGGGTTTTTTTAAAAGATTCCAGGGAATCACTAAAACAAATTCTTTTCGAAACTCACCATACTACAAAAAAAGGAAGCGTCGATGAATTCAAGCATCAATGGGAAGCTCTTGCCACACGAGTATTCGGGCTATCTATAGAGAAATTACTCCAATCTTATCTGGGAGGTCTTAAATCGCATATCCAAAACGAATTAAAAATGCATCACATTCCATCTGTTGAAGTAGCAAGGCATAAGGCTAAAGCTGCAGAGAAAAAGTTTGAGAGGTTGTCATTACAGAGATTTGATAAAACGTATTCATGACAAAAAGATACTGATTGCAGGTTCTATGGAGACAAATGGTCACCAGGTCACAAATATAGCAATTAGAAGTCTAACAAACCTGAAGATGAAATAAGTAATAAAAACAATAATAAGATAATAAAACAAACAAATAACAAATTAATAATAATAAAGGGAATATAATAAATAATTATAAATAGTTAGGACTCTTCGTAAAGGGGCACCTTAGGCTATATTTAAGCCACCCTCCCACCTCCCCCTCAATGTAAACCATCATTCAATAATTAATCAATATATATATATATATGTCACTAAGAAAATACTTTTATACAACAGAGGATGGTACCCAAGGTAAACCGGTTGGTTGCAGTTTAGCAATCTAACCCAATGGGGACATGAGTGAGGCCCACAATATTCACAGAGGCAGCCAGCCCAGGGACTTGACCCCGCAACCTCCTGCTTGTAATTCACAACATTCGACCAACCAAGCTAACCGACTGGGCTTGAACCTATTAATCACATCTTCCATTTTATTATATTTTTTTGTCACAAAGAGACACCCAATGCTTTATCGCACTTGAATTAAATAACATGAATTTATCACTTGCCTCTACCTCTGCATCAGGAGACTAAAAACATTGTATTTGAGTTGAAGTAACTATATATAGATAAAAATAAGAGAAAATTAGAATCTTCCTACCCTTTAGAAGCACCAATTGTCACTAGGGCAATGCTTCTTGCAGTATATTTGCTACTTTTCTGCAAATAATTTAAAGTAAAATAGTATATATATTTTTTCATTCATTTTCTGTTATTTTCTGGTGAGATGATGCCCCAGCCCCTCCTCATCTTGTTATTGGTACTTGCTGTACATTTGAGTCCTATTGACCTATCTTTGGTCACAAGTGGATATTAAAAAAAAAAAGACTATCTAGTCTGTAAGGTAATATGTAGCTTTAGCCTTTACCTTTTGGGTATTAGGGTTTGGAATGCATAATTATTTTCAACATGCATAAACCAGGGTTTGATGACTCATCTGCAATTAATGCTATAGTTTGGGGCATTATTTGTAATGCTTATTCTAAGATGTCTCCTTAATTACAAATTACCACTATCATAGTGAATGCCTAAGGTTGTAATTTACTACTTTTTGATATTCCTGAAGCGATAACAGGAAGTTGGGAGGAGAGTAGCAGCATTTAGATGCAAGTTGGGTTTTTAGGAGTTAATTTACGGTGGAAGGTAGTGTGGAAAACAGAGAGCATAACAGGGAAGGGTTTTAATCTTCAGGATTCACCATATAGTAATCCTGAATCGACCCTGTGGCTTCTAGTGGCTCCTGGTACATAGGCGAATTGCTCCCTGCAATTTATGTTTCTGTTGTCTAACCATTGTATTGGTTTTAGTCTAATGTGAGAATCTGTGTTTTTCTTTGTTTCCCTTGTAAGGATCTGAATAGTTCCTTTATCATCCATAGTTTTGCAAATATAAACTAGCATCTTACCATCTTCCTAAGGCATCTTAGCTTTTTATATAGAATGTTGTTAACTAGATTTACAAATACTCACGTGGATTGTTTCTAACTCATAGGCTATTTTTATGTGTATGCAGGGATGATGCTGCTAGAGCTCGTTTATGGTTATTCCTGTTCTTTATGTTATTGATATCTTCCTTTATTGCCCTTTATCTCAGATATACTTGGCCGGCTGTCAGCTTTGCATGTTTTGCAATTCTTTTACCAATATGCTTAAAAATTATTAGACATTTCAAGCTAGCAAGGAAAAGGCAAAGGAGAATGTTGTTACCTTTATCCATGTAAGCCAGAAGACGTTTTGTTTGAATTGGGTCTTGACTGACTTTGAAGGATGCTAGGTTGCTTAGTCTGTCTTGAGGAAAAGCTGACATTGCGAAGGATCTAGTCAGCTTAAGAAAGGAGATGCAAAAGAGGGACTATTAAAGCTTTGCATGTAAATTGGACAAGCTCATTTTTCTGTATATTATTTTTGTCTTTAATGGCCCATGTTTGGCATCGGTTCTAGATGATTTGATGGATTCTTTTAATATGTGCTAAACTATATTGAATTCTGCCACTGAGTTTCAGTTGAGAAGCCTACCATGCAAAGCAGTTATTCAAGCAAAAGAACGTAGATGCAGAAGGTTAATTGAGAAAAGTTTGCATGGAAATAACTTAACCTGTTTTACCAATTCTTTTCTCTGTGGAGTTGCCCATGCTCACTGAGAGTTTTATGTGTGCCAGAATTTTGGGAATTTTACTACAGGCTCTGGACTCATTCTTTGTGTAATAAAATATATGGAATTCAGTTATACAGGCTCCAGTCTCCATATTGTCTAACTTATGTAGAAATTTCAGTTCTAACCATCGAGTTGTACTATGTGTGGCAATACAAGTGCCTTAGAGCATCTGTCATCTTTCTAAGATCAAGAAGCCGTTTCCAATAAAAATAGAAATACCTTTTCGTATAGATGACTGATCATGCAATCACTTAATAAAATACAACCTCTGGCAACTTATTGGTTAGGTTATGTGAAAATTGCATGTATTTTACATTTTAACTGTTAAACTTCGTCTTAATTAGTGGGATGCCAAATACTGTATACATGCCTCTGCCTCGATGGGTGCATGTGTATAAATACATGTTTTTCTTAAAACACGTGATACAAGGTGGGTTTGATTTATTGTTTCAACTGTAGTAGGTTGTTTCCTCATGGTGACCACTAAGCTTTGCATAACAGGGACCCAACTCTGGGAGGAATGCACAGGACCATTTTTTTGGTTGATTTGTTTAATGACATTTTTTAGTCCGTTCCTCCTTCATATATTATTTCCAAATGATTATCTTACACTACATTGTACAAATGATAACATTCAAGATTCTTGCAATTATGTGGCTACTCCTCACTCTTTAGCATGGTATTTCTCCTTTTGCTATATGCATCTGTTCAAGGTGTGCACCTGGTTTATCTGTTTACAGCTATGTTTCACAGCAGTTAGGGGATGGGGCGACAGGGGGATGAGTTTCAAGGACAGCTGGAGAGACCCTCCTAAATTTCAGGGTATGGCACAAGGGAGGGCAAGGTACAGGACATAGGGAACAACCCTTTTAAGTCTTTCCGGGAAATTGGAAACTGTAAATAACCGATGTCTTGTTCTGGAAATGTACTCTATTCTGGAGGATACACAGATAAATTGGGATTGGTCCAGCGGTTCTATAGCAGGTTCACATTGTGGGGGCCACCAGTTTGAGAACCCATGGAATCGTTGTAGGATCTTTATCTACCAAAAGGACGTGTTTGTTTGAGCTGGGCCCTTTTCTCAACCTAATTCGTAAATGATACTAAGTTTATTTGATGTTGAATTCTGTAGCAAAAGGTGGAGAGATTGTCTCTTGATCCCCTTCTTATGCAAAAACCATAGTAAGCACCCAAAAAAGGGGAAAATAACAGGACGACAAAAGGTAAAATTCGGACAATCCTGCAAAAGTGTAATACAAATAACAATAGACTTTCGTGTACATGTTCCTATTATGCTATCCAATATACTTCATTTCTCTCTTCCCATTTCCATTTTGCTCATTGTATTTATTCAACTTGCGAAAAAGGAGTTGTGCATGGGATGGGATTGCTTTGGGAGAGTACAATGGCTCAACTGATGAATTGAGTAGTCAGTGAAGTAATGCAAAGTGAAAATATTCATTTTTATATGCTAAATATATTTTGTTCAAAGTATGTACTATGGTCCATAACCACTGCAAAAGGATGTATTTATAGGGACAAGTCAGATCAATAGCAAAAACTGTTAATATTTGTACATAGTCAGCCATTGCAGACATCCCAAGCCATGGTGAGAACATGGGTGTCTAATAAGTATACGGTCATGTTTGAGCTCTTAGCTTCACCCTCCCAAAATGGAAGCCCAAAAAAGCAAGGTGGGGGGCCATTACTATTTCTTTTTAGATAGGGGCTTTCTCATCTTGGTGTTGCTTGCTTTGGTTGATTTAGTGAGGTGGGCTTCTAAGTCTTGAAGCCTATTTTATGAAGCTTAGTAGGATAAATTATCCGCTGCTCAACCTATTTTGTGGGTATAAAGGTCCTTTTGTTACATAATTGGAAAGAAAATGGTCACTGGTCCATGTTTGGAAATATGGGGTTTGTTCAGAATAAATTGTTGAAAGGTAAAAAGGAAAATGTCAACTGATGTTTTTTCTGAGCTTACAATCACACATCTAGGTTTTTGAGGCCTCAACACCAGTGCTTAGATAATAGGCATAACTATTTATTAATGTCATTTTGATTCAAGCTCAAAAGCATGAGAAAGAAAGAGAAAAATTGTACTTGGAATTGAAATTTGTAAGATCAACACACAATGTATATTGCTACCACAATCCAATAACCAATAGATGACCTTGGAGCATGAAAAAAATTATAAAAATAAAACATAACTAATTGAGACATTCCATAATGACAGAACAAATACATATTCAATTCTCTTATGCATCCTTGTTTTTGTGATTAGGCAAGGTTGGAATTGAAATTTGTAGGATCAACACAATGTATATCATTACCACAATCCAATAACCAATAGATGACCTTGGATCAAGAAAAAAATTATAAAAATAAAATATAACTAATTGAGACATTCCATAATGACTCAACAAATACATATTCATTTCTCTTATCCATCCCCGTTTTTGTGACAGGCAAGGTTCAAATGATAGATTAAACTTTGGATTGCTCAACTGGGCCCATCCATGGATGAACAAGGTATTGGTTGTGCATGATACGTTTGGCCACGAGGAATGCCAAAATTATGTGATGTAAGGCCACTCATAGAAAAGGGTTTATGTTGAAATGGTTACTCACAAAAAGATTGTTATTTTTTACATGAAATGGTCTGTCAAAAGGTCATTGCTTTTACATAGTAGGCTGCTCACAAAAAAGCCAATGTTTTTTACATAAAATGGCTGTTCATAGAGAGGTTGAAGTTTTCTACATGAAATGGTCACTCAAAGAGACCTACTCTACAATGATATTAGGTTTAACATTCTTTTTTATTTTGATTTAATATGTGAGGTAATTAATAATAAAAAATGTGAATGACAGTTTGGATTTTCATTCTAAAAATGTCAACTATGATTATCCACTTTAATATCTAGTCTGGAGTTTATCCTTAACCAGTGATGAATGAAAACAATAAAGAAATGGATTACTATATCCATATATAAGTGTTTAATAGCCACTCCTTCCTGATTTTGTTATATTTTCATTTTTATATGTGTGCAATCTGAATAGGAATTATTTTCTAAACAAGCTTTCTTGATAACAAAATATATCATATTTTTGTTTTTTAAAATATAAGTTTATCACACAATTGACTTATTCTACAAGTTTAATAAGAGAGGAATTTCATATTATGTTTAGTTTACCAACAAAAAATAAAACTTCTTTATGAGTAATTAGAAGAACTTATGACAACCCACTATTGACTACTTTTTACAATTCATTCATGTCATAAATAAATAAAAATGTATGTATATTAAAGGGATATATATTCATTCTTCTCATGTGTAACTTTATTTGAAAATATAATTATTTCATGTTACATGGCTATAAATTGTTAAGCTTTGCAGGTTGGTTGAGATAATTTTATGGATTGAGAATACTCATGTAAATACGAATTGGAATATGTCAAGGTTCATAATATGTAGATATATTTTTTTAATATGATATCTATAAAAAAATGTAAATATAAGTTCCTCTTCATATTAGGGTAAATAATGTATTTAGAACTAGTTCAAGGTAAAAAATAATGACTTTATTCATAATACTCCATATGTATTAGTTTTAATGATAATTATTTTTTTGAAAGATTAATGAAATATTGTAAATATAGAAAGCTGATATGTTTTCAAAAAATTAATTTCTTTATATTACACTCATAATAAAAAATAAATTTCACGTGTTTTGCTCTAATTTCCTGACGCTAAACACTTATTAAACAAATCTAAATTCAATATTTTTTTGAAGTTTGCATAAAAACAATTTTTTCTTTTCTTTCTAAACACATGTATAAGTCTTAAAAGTGACCACTTTTTAAGATTATGAATCAATGAATTAGAAAAGTAGAATCCAATAGTCAAAAAAATGTTGATATCTAAACTTTTTATGAGGAAACTTAAAATGACAAATCCATGGATTTGTGGTCTATTTTATAACTATGTTCGAACAAAGAAATTTAACACAAGTTATCCATGATAAACAAGAAACTACAAAACTAAAAGAACCTCCATCCCAAAACATTATTATGAGTAGTGAATGAAGTTTAGAATTATTAACAATAGTGATAAAAGTATTCATAGAAATAAAAGATGTATCTACATGGATGTATAAAGTGTGCATCTCCAAAAACTCGCATGCCTTACATCAAGTTGATGGAAGATGAGAACTCAATCATGAAGAGACCATATCAAATGAGCCACAAACATGTTGAACAAGTATATGTCAAAATCAATCAAATGTTAGAAGTTGGTATGAACTTTAACAATAGTGATAAAATTATTCATAGAAATAAAAGATGTATCTACATGGATGTATAAGGAACTAAAGTGTGCATTTCCAAAAACTCACATGCCTTACATCAAGTTGATGGAAGATGAGAACCCAATCATGAAGAGACCATATCAAATGAGCCACAAACATGTTGATCAAGTATATGTCAAAATCAATCAAATGTTAGAAGTTGGTATGAACTTTAAGGTTAGTGAAATTGATTAGGTGTCACCACTAGTGATAATGCCAAAGAAAGAGATGGACAAGTTGAGAATATGTTGTGATTACCTAGAACTTGATGCAACAATTATTAAAGATTTGTTCTCTATATCATTTATGGATACCATAGACTTACAATTCCTCATCAGATTTTATGTGTATGTAACCAAATCAACCATGTCGAGGACAAAACCCCCAGGGTGTAGATCAGTGTGGGATGGAGTGCATTGTTAAGGCACACCGTTATGTGAGGTCACCGGATCGAAACCTCAACTTACCTTGTGTGTCGTGTGTGGGGAAGCGTGGGCATGCTTGGAGGTTATAGTGGTAGCGGTTGGAATTGACCCTATGTCACACGAGTACCAACCCAACCTAGTTGCCAATTCTGCCAGATAAAAAATAAAACCCCGTCGAGGAGAAAGATAAATTGAAGACTACAATAATGTTAGGAAAGGGAATTTATGCCTATAATTGGATGTCATTCAGATTATATATGTGCGAACAATATTATAGAGAATGATAGTATATGTATTCTTTGAAATTCCAACAATAGATCTAAAGACATTCTTGGATGATTGGTGAATAGATCTAAAGGAATTATTGGATGATTGGTGAATCCATTGATCACAAGACTGACATTTGGAAGCTTCAGTAGAATGCAAGAGAATGTATCAAATAGTATGATTATTAGAGTCCATCAAAATGTAGATTATTATTCCTCTATGGAACATTAGTGGGCTATATAGAGTGTGAGAGTGGACTTAAAAAAGATCCATATAAGATACAAGTGATTATGATGATGGAAGTTCATGAACTAAGCATTACCAATTATTCATTAAAATTTATGTTGTGATTATACTTTGATGGACTACTTAACAAGGAAGTGGGTGCCATTTAAATGGGGCAACATGCAACAAGAATCATTTGAAAATCTAAAATTGGTGATGTGATCATGAGTTCCATGTATATGCTTCTAATTGCATGATTGTATTTTTTTTTTCTTTTTTTATCCAGGTTTTTAACATAATGGTTATTGTATTAATTAAAACTTGTCCTTGTTACCATTGAATATATACAACAATCGTTTCAAAATTAAAAAAAAAAAATGTCTAAGATCAACCAAAAATTTCAAAAGATCCATGAAACTACTAAGCATACATATCCAAGTCCATTACAAAATTCAAAAAAGAGATATCTAAAATCAACAATTTTTTCAAAAAGATATATGAAACTGCTAAGTGTACATATCTAGGTCCACCTCCCAAGGTATATTGCTTAACATATTTTCCCATCAATAAAAAAATGGTGACAAAACATAAAAATTTTAACATAATCAAAACCCAAGGAGGGTGCCAATTACATATTCCACTCACACAAAGGCACTGGTGTCTTTTGAGGAATTAGTAGAGCATGTATGTTGGTTAGGAGATGACAGAATCAAGTCTTAAGGAGGGAAGTTGATAAAGATGGAGAGTTGAACCAAAATGTGTTATGTGATGGTGAGGGATGTGTCCACTATTAAAAAATTCCATGTAAAGAATTCATAGAGACACGCAGGTGTAATGTTCCCCAACCCAACTGAGGTCTATTACATACGAAATTACACATAAATTAAAAAAAATCTGCTAACTAATTTCTTGTAGCTTACCAGCTATGAATTACACACAAATTCAACTATTGTCTGATACTATTAATTATATGCATCTACAACATGCTAAAATCAACATGAATGTAGTTTAATAACTCAAAACAACAACATATAAATCCTTTTTAAACATAGAGTTTATGCACAACAATTTAACTCATAAATATAACACATAAAATAGATAAAACATATAAAACAAATAAAACACTTATCTTTTAAAAATAATTGTGCAAATAGTTGTTTGGGATGGACGTTCCACTCAACCATAGACTTGTTGTTCCAAATATCAGCAACAAGTCACCCCCGAGGCAGGGCTAGCAATCCACAAAAGAGGGTGGTCTCTCACTATCCACTCATAGCTATGAAAATCCTACAACCCATTCTCCTACAACTATCCCGATTTTCCATCAGTGCTCTTCCTCTTGACCTTCCCAATCCAAGGAATGCAACCCTTCACTGCTCTCGATCCATCAAATGTCCCATTCGTTTATCAAGGTCTCTCTAGAACAGGTAACTAGGAATCTCACTACTGGGAACCTCAAGGGAGCTCAATGCTAGGAAAACTACCAGGAAAATAGTAGTTATCACTTGTTGTTATAGTGAAACTCACACAAGAGTTCACTCTTCAGGCTTGACAACCTGGCTCTTCAATATTTTGCTCAAAATATGCTTCGGAATTCACCCTCCATGGTTGCTTCAACTCCAATGTTCTTCTTCCTTGTTCATGCAAAACATGACTATCTAAAGTTGCTATAACTCCCCATATGAGTTTCCTCTCCTTTGGCTTGCTTGCTTGAATTACACACTTCCCCTAGTTGATTGTACTCATCCCCCATACTCCCAATAACTATGGGATGTGACTTTTCACACCCACCTTCTTACATGTATTCAATGATTGGCTTTGGGGACACTCAATCAGAAATTAGAAGGTTCATATACCAATAATAATTTTAGGAAGTGGGTTGAATTAATAGACATGGGTAATTCCCCCTTGGACCCATCTCTTAGACATTCTATTAGAACCTTCCCCTCTTGTGAATTAATTAAGCCCCCATCTCTGTCCATATCTCCCAGTAGCTAGCATCACATTTTATTTATTAAAATTTAGAAATACAATTCCCATATACATCGCTTGGCCATGGCCATACATTATATCTACATTAAATGTTAATTTAAAATGGAGATTATAGAGGGAGTGTTACAACATGGCTCTTGCTCCCACTTGCACAAGGTCGAGAGTTGTTTCCTTGCCTCAAATGATGGTGTCACTCACCTTATTCCCCTTGTTAACCATGGATTCAAACTAAGATTTCCACTTGTCTACAACCAAAGCTGAATAGATACATTATCATGTGTCTCCACTATATTCTTTTCTCATCGGCATGGGCCTTTCCTTAGTTCATAGATCTTTTCCCTCCCACAACAACAACAATGCCTATGCACCATGGTTCGAGAGTGCACAAGAGATTACACACCAAAACACCAGCAAAACAACCGACATGGCCATTTGTAGAGCTAAGATAACAACCATGCTAGACCACCAATGGAGTTGTCGGCAACACTCCTCAATATATCCCAATAGCTACAAGAGAAACATGGAAGAAAGACGAGTGTGAGAACCCCAACATAAAATCCTCCATATACCAAGAAGTAATAACACTTGGTTGAGCTAAATTGACATATAATAAATCGATCAAGGATCACTTGTAGTCCCACAGACAGTGTTAGTAGAGACCAACACTAGACACCTAAGATTCTATTGCATGAGTAAATAAAGTTAGTCGAATACAAAGGGGGGATTCAATCCCTCAACCGCTTTGAGATCCTTTCAATGTGACAGGTGAAGAATCGGGGCTCCCCCTTCCCTTGATTCATGTTTTTTTCTTTTTCTTTTTTTTCTTGTTTTTTTAATATGGTAACGGGGCTATTCATGGATGAAGCATTGTAAGCCTTTAAATTATATCCTTTCTTACATTGTGAGTCTTTTAAGTTCCATCTTTTCCTTCTTTAATATTAACCTCCACATAGCCCATTATGTCAACATCAAGATTATTAGGAAATTTCACTTAGAAATAAGATATCTAAGTAGAATCCCCAACAATAGTGGCTTCCAATATGGCTTGCCAACTTAGAATTTGCAGTTCTTGGAAGGAAACAAGAACCCCTACTTCATTGTTTGTGGCTTGTCCAGTCCTCTAGGTGAATTCTACCTCCTTCTATCCTTTATGATCAAAGATTGTCCTCATCACTCCTGCCACTACTACTTACAACTTTTTTTGTTATTGAACTTTATTTAAAGACAAAAATTAAAACATTGAATATGATATATGTTGTACAAAAAATTTAACACTACTTATTAGGTACTACCACTACTAAGGTAAATGATGAAATTCTGATTTCACATCCTTTCATACCAATTTCTCACCAAAGTGGTATGGTATGAGGATATTGGAGATTACCTTGCAACCAAAAAGTATCTACCATCCACCAAAAATACCTATGGAAAAAGAAGTCAATAAAGAAATCGAATCTATTCCAACTAATCCATGGATTGTTATATCATGTGAAAAAGGCCATGTCTTAAAAAGTTAATAGTGGTGAAGAAGATTCTTTTGTTTGAGAGAAAATGGCGAACATTATTTAAAAATGGTCACATACGAGTAAGATTAATAATATACCAAAGGACAAAAGACTCACTAGACAAATTTCCATGCCCTTATATCAAATACAACCACAAAATATGCATAAATTTAAAGATGGGGTTTCAATTTCATAGGACCATATTTGACTGTGGCTATACGATATAGTGCAAAATGGGTAGAAGTGAAAGCCTTATTTGACGAGGTTGTAAAAGTACAATAAAATTCATTTGTAAGAATAAAATAATGAGATATAGTTTTCCAGTTATAAAGGTAGTCATTTTGCTTAGTATAGTTTTTATAATTACCTTAGTTTGAACAACCTAACAAAGGCTACTAATAAGATTCCACATTCTATTATTCACAAAATATATAGCATAGAATGAAAAGTATGGAAAGAATAATTACTAGTAGTACTATAGGTGTATAGGACCACTTGTAGTAGAAAAATGGATTTACTCCATTTCAATTAATGTAATGACGATAAGTTTTGGTTTTGTTGATGAGGTTTGTGTGATTTTGATCAATAATAGGGTTTACGTCCGGTGAGGAGTTTTGATTAGACCTCTCGCCATTTAGAATTGGAAACCTATCTAGATTATGGCTTGACAACCATTACTGGTTTGGGGTTTACCGATGGTGGCTCGGTTCAACAATGATGGTTTCTAAAATAATGAGTGAAATGAAACTAATATAAGATGCATGCTCTTGGTTGAATCTAAAGGTAACCAAGAAGTAAACACAAAACCATACATGTACTATCAATGGCCCGATAAATAGTTCACATTGAGAAAATACAAGAATATGAGTAAATAACTGCAACCCATGATAGTTTAGCATTAAGACAATCATTTACAGTTCTATGTTCACAAATTCAGAGAAATATTCCCTAAAGAACATAAATAATAATGCAACAAACAAACATAAGAATAGTCTATAATGTGAAAGACATTTACACAACTTTAGTTCCAAGAAAAAAGCAGTAGAATAATCCACAACAAGTGCAACACAAGAATCAAAGTTCTCCAGAAAATAGCTTAGTCAAACAAGCTTCTTCTCATTAAAGTTTCAATATAGTACATGAAAGCTCCAAGAGGCAAAAGCCCCTTTGAAATGGTTCATCTTTGGTTTATATAGTTGAGTTTAGTAATTGTTCCTTGGGACTTCTTGGATTCCCAAGAAACAATTACAAATTCTTCACCTTACACATTTTGTTTCTTCCTAATTTATGAAAAAGAAAAGATGAAATATGCTATGAAATTTTTCGAGATGAAGGTTCATGGAAAGAAAAAGAATAATCGAAATTGAGAGAAAAAGAATAATCAAAAGAGAAATAATAATAAAGTAAATAATAATAGGGTAATAATTAAAAGAATTGAGAGAAATTAAGAATAAATAAAAAGGGGAATTAATAATAAAGTTTAGATTAGGTAAGGTGAAAAATATTAGGGTTACAAATTGGGAAGAAGGTTCGTTGAGAGAATTAAGAATAACTAAAGGGGAAATAATAATAAAGTATTAAAATAATAATAGGGTAATAATTAAAAGGAAATAAGGAAGAGATATGGAGTTTAGTAATGGTCCAAGTAATTAAAAAGGGGGATAAAAAGAGGTTAGAAAATTAAGATTCTTAAGATGAAAAAATAGAGTATGAAATGAAATAGAGTAATAAAGGAAATGAGGAGAATGAGGAGAGAGAAAAAATAATTGATCAAAGTTTCGGAGATTAGGGGAAGTGTGAAAGAAGATGATAAAGTGGAATAAAGAATTAGGAGGATTTCGTGAGATAAGATTAGGAAAAAAGATTAATAGAAAAATTTTAGAGAGGAGGGGCAATAATCTTGGAATAGAGTAAAGGGAGAGGGTTTAAGAGAAAATGACATCGTGTAGTTATGTGAAATATGGAGTTAAAGGGGGAAGATAATGCAATGAGGTCCAAGGGGATCGAAGAGATTAATGGAAAATATGCGAGAAATTGGACCTGTTAGATGCAAGGAAAGGGATCTACGAGAGGAGAGAGGAGGGAGACTTGTGGTTAAGGTGATGAATGGTAGGCTTCTAGGATTGGCTAAGTTTGTAGCCATCTTCCTGATTGAAGTTATTGGGATGTTTTTTTTATTTCCAGGGTTTCCCGAATGAGACAAGAGGAGTAATGAGGGGTCGAGGCTAAGATTTTTGACTCTTCAAAGAAAATAAGATGCTTGGATTTAGAGGAGTGTTCGACGATAACTGATTTTTAAATTCGATTATAGGTAGTATCAACTATATGCTCTTTGAGCATGGATTTGAAGGTTTGATCCGAATTTATGAGCGGAACGAAATGAAACACAAATATATAACATCAACACTGATACACAAAGAATAATAATAGAGATACAATGAAACTTAACTTCTATTCAATAAAGAAATCTGTTGAAACTGTAAAATGCAGAATGAAACAATCTTGCTCGAATGGTGGTAGTTAATCACTAAGAAGAGATGTGGTGGTTGTGCACATTCGTCTAAGCACATTACAATGAGGCCTACATGCCTTTTTAGCATCAAGAATTAATCAGAAAAACCTATACATCCAAAAACCTAACCCTATGAGATGAAGCACCAAATGTCATGTGGGCCCCGATGGGGTAAGATGGTACATCAACTTCCCAGGGTCGTAATTTTTGCATACGATCTTTGTTTTAGACACATGATAGCTATTGGAAAGGTCTATCAGAGGACTACAAATTATTCCATCACACTTTGAATCTCTCTATAGTGTGACTATGGCGGGCCAAAAAAACATTTTTTAGGGCCTCAAAACGGACCCAAAAGTTTAGGACCCGAAAAGCTAGAAAAAAACTACCAAGATGAAAATTGTATGTGAGCCAATTGGAAGAGGTGGGTGGTAACTGATATCCACCTGGATCAATCCTCCCTCCTTAGGAAGCAATGGTCTCCATTGCGTTGAGTTCCCCCATCAGATGAGGAAACTTTTGTTGAATTTGGCCCTGAGTGAGCCACTTGCCTTGGTGCAGGAGCTGCCCTGCTTTGACAACATGATAAAGTTGAAGCTTCTATTAGTGAGTTCCCTTGACCTGTGTGTCCATGATTTGATCAATGGATGCATGTTCCATGCATTTGGGGTTGAGCTCTATCGGTGTCAAATGTTCTGCTATCTTTGAGGTGTCCAATAAGGGTGGAAAGTATGGTCGAAGGAGGTCCACATTAAACATTGGGTGAAAGCCAAGGAGGGGGGGAATGTTGAGCTCAAAATCATTTTCACCCATAGCCTTGATGATGGTGTAAGGTCCATAGTGAAGTGGATGAAGCTTTCGATGGGGTCTTGTAATACGTTCCTTCTGCAAGTGAAACCAAACTTTATCTCCCACCTAAAACTTGTGTGGCACCTAGTGTTGATCATGGCGCTGCTTGTACTTGGCACTGGACTTCTACAAAATATCCTAAACCTATTGGCAGATGTCTTGGATTCAGTCAATGAATCAGGTGGGTTTTTCGGCTTTGGTTTGAGCATGGGATGATTCTACCTATGTGGACGCAAGGGGTAGTGCAACATCCATGGGACCCAATGGTTGAAATCCCAACCCCACCTAACAGGGGTTGTGGTCGGTGGAGCTATGTATGGCTCTATTGTAACTATGTTGAACATAGGGAAGACTCTCATCCCATGTGTTCAGATGCTTGGAATTGTACATGCGCAAGATATGCACGATCATTATGCGGACGACCTCAATTTGGCCATCCGTTTGAGGCTGGAAGGTCGTGGATTTGGTGAGCTTGGTGTCCAGTGGTGACCAGAGGCTCGACCAAAATGTGTTGAGGAACCGGTTGTCCCAATATGCGATGATGATTTGTGGTATACCAAAATGTACCCACACTCTTTCTAAGAAGATCTTGGCAGTGGCCTCCACTGTGATGCTCTTCTTGCGGGCGACCATAATCTCCATCTTGGAAAATTGATCAACAACCATGAAAACACAATCATTTCCCTTCTTGGTTGAAGGAAGCCCCAACATGTATTCCATCGAGATGGATTCCCAGGGCCTGTCGAGAGTAGGTAGAGGGGTGTACATGCCTTATTTCTTAATGGCCAGTTTGGCAATGGCGTAGGTCATGTAGGACATGATATACTTGCTAACATCCTATCAAAGTTTCAACCAATAGAAATGTTGTTGCAACACTACCACTTTATTTTCTACGTAGAAGTGTTTTGCCACCTGACTGTAGTGAGCATCCCAAATCAACTTTGCTCGCTCATTTGATGGGATGTAGAGATGGCCCAAATGGCACAACAACCCGTCCTGAAGATGGAAATCAGTGACAATTGTGTTTGTGCCCAACATATGGTAGCTAGTGGTAAATTTAGGATCTCTCTCGTAGAGTTGGGGCCATCTGGAGGACTCATGTCCCTAGGGGTCTAACACTGTGGTTAGTGCTGCAACTGGAGGTCGACTGAGGAAGTCAGTGATGCAGTTAGTTCTCCCTATCTTATACTTGATGTTGAGATGGAACTGCTACAAGTATGTGGACCACTTATGATAGTGGTCATTCTACAATTTACCTTATGTCTGCATGAACTGCAGAGGCTTATGATCAGTGTGGATGACTCTCCTTCCCGAGAATGTAATGCCTCCACTAAAAGCAAGCTTGTACATTGGAGTACATTTCTTTATCGTAAGTGGGGTACTTACGGACGGTATCTGACAGTGTCTCACTATGATAGGCCACGAGATGTCCATGTTGAGTGAGAATTGTGCCCACAACACAGTCTAAAGCATTTGTCTCAATCTCAAAAGGTTGTTCTAGGTCAGGTAATGAGAGCATCGGGGCTAAGCACAAACACTGATTCAAATCATCGAACGCTTTCTGTTGCAACTGGCCCCACATGAATGTTTCCTTGCCACCACCCCTGTCCACTTGGCTAAGGGCCCATGCAATGTGGGAGAATCCCAACATGAACCTGCGATAGAAATTGGCAAGGCCTAAGAAGCTCTGAATCTCAATGAGTGTGGTCAGGACTAGCCAGTCACAGATGACCTAGAGCTTGGTTGGATTGACATGCACCCCATGCTCATCAACAATGTAGCCTAGGTACTGAACCCTATTTATGCCGAAGGAGCATTTTCCCAAATTTGCATATATCTTGTGTTGTCGCAGAGTGTGCAGAACCTGTTGAATGTGTTGTAATTGTTCCACCCAAATATTGTTGAAGATGAGGATGTCATCCAAATAAACCACCACAAAATAATTGGTGAAAGGCCGCAAGATATCATCCATCATCCTCATGAAATTTGATGGGGATTTTTTCAAGCAAAGGGCATGACCAACCATTCAAAAAGACCTTCTTTGGACTTGAAAGTCGTCTTCCATACATTGGTTTGCTCTATTGGGACTTGGTGGTAGCCAGACTTCAGATCAATCTTACTGAAGTATTTGGCCTCTTTGAACTGGTCAAGGAGATCATCAATTCAGGGAATCGGGTACCAGTTCCTGACTGTGATTTTATTTAGGGCTCGATAATCAATGCAGAGTTGCCAGGTCTCGTCTTTCTTCTACATCAACACAATTGGGCTTCCACAAGGTGATGAGCTTGGTCGGATGTGCCTATTTTTGAGAAACTCTTGGATCTAGCACTTGATTTCCTCATTTTTTGACAGAGAGAAATGATAGATTGGCTCATTAGGTAGCGGTGCACCGGGGGTCAGATTGATTGAGTGCTTGACCTAACAGTGCAGAGGTACTCAAGTGGGTGAGGAGAAGATGTATTTTTTTTCTTCCACGACCTTATCCACTTGCTTCTGCTGCGTGGAGAGACCTGTCACGGAGGCCATGAATGTGGCTGCAACCTTCCGCTCACTTTGAGCGTGAATCACGAAGAAGGAAAACTTCTTGGTCCAAGAGATGACCTTCCTGCATTGCTTGGCAGAGATCAAGGAAATGGTAGTAGATGGGACTACCTCGGGTATCCTGTACAATTTCATGTCCAAAGTAATAATAACACTACGGGGCCTAGACTCATATTCAACATGACATTTCCATAAACAAGTTTGGCCCAAAAGAACATAAAAAACTTCAAGGGGGGTGACATCACACAATACCTAATCTTTGAAGGGATTGATGTCATAGGCCAAGAAACATTGTTGGTTGACGCGGAGATCACTCCCTTAGTGGAGCCATCTGATGGTGTATGACTGTGGGTGTGTTGTTGTCAGTAGAACCAACCACTTTACGACCTCCATTGAGATGAGGTTCTTCTAGCTACCGCTATCAACGATGAAGTGCAACAGAGTACCCTTCACCCACATCTGTGAATGAAAGAGGCGCTCACCTTCCTCTGGTTCATCAAGTTCACTAGGCTAGACCTTGGTGGTAGCAACGGTGGCACTGGGTTCTTCATCAATGATCCATATCCCTTTTTCTAGTTTTGACTTAGAGTTGGAGCCCACATCTTATTCAGAGGCTTTCACCTCGACCACCATTGACTGCTTTGAGCGGCATTCAATGGAGTTATGCCAGGGGATCTTATGGAACTCACACCATTACATTGTATTCCCATTATCCTTCTTTGTTTGTGGTTTAGAATGGTTGTCTTGAGGCTGTCCATCCCTGCTCTGCCCTTTGTTCTATGGGTTGGGGCCGCCTTTTCCCTGCTTCTGTTGTGAGGGGTTCACAAACCCAAACTGTTGCGTCTTTTTTTTAAACTTCTGCTCGATTTTGACAACATATCGATAGGCCACGCCTAAGGACGAGATGTATAGAAACCCAATTTTTGTCTAGATGTATCTATGCAGACCGCCGCGGTACTTGAGCACTAGATGTGACTCAAAGTCTTTGATACCCATCTTGATGCGCAAGGTATGGAAGACATTGGTGAACTCTGGCACTGTTTGGTCCCTTTCCTGTCACAATGTAGTCCATCTTATATATAAGTCATCATAACTTCCAACATGGTAGTATTGTTCCTTGATAGCATCCCGAAAGAACCCCAAGTGGGTGCGACTACAAATAATGTATATCTCTCTATTTCCTTTTTCTCACAGAAATTCTCCCACCAATCTTTGACATGGGGGACGACCTTAAAGAGAGAAAATGTAATATTTTCTCTATCGAAAATTTATGGACATAAAAATACCTTTCTATAAGGTTTAACCAATTGTCTACAACATCTGCATCTATTTGACCTTCAACTATAGGAATATCAAAATAGATATGTACCTTGAAGGGGGTGGCACCTCTGCTCGAGGAAGATGTGTCGCATGTTGGAAGTCATCGAAGAATTTGCGCAAAATTATCCATCATCTCGTTCCTTAGTCACGAGAGGGAATCCTCAAGCAACAGTTTAAAGGGATCTCGTGCCCCATCGTCTCTCTTTTCTTCCCCCATGGGCGGTTGTCGCGTTCGGCGAGGCCAATCTTGCAAAGGCTCAACTAATTTGAGTCCTAACTGTTTATACCATAACCTCGTTGGGGCCATGCATAGAGAAACAAATGAAGAGCAGACCACTCTGATACCATTGATCCAGATTTATGAGCGAAATGAAATGAAACACAAATCTATAACATTAACATGGATATACAGAGAACAATAACATAGATACAATGAAACTTAACTTCTATTCAATAAATAAATCTATTGAAACTGAAAAATGCAGAATAAAACAATCTTGTTCGAATGGTGGTAGCTAATCTCTAAGAAGAGATGTGGCAGCTACACACATTCACCTGAGGACATTACAATGAGGCCTCCAATCCTTTTTAGCATCAAGAAGTAATAAAAAAAACCCTAGACATCCAAAAACCTAACCCCAGGAGATGAAGCACGAAAAGTCATGTGGGCCTCGATGGGGTAAGTTGGTACATCAACTTCCCGGGGTCGTAACTTTTGCATACGATCTCTGTTTTAGGCGCACGATAACCCATTGGAAAGGTCTATCCGAGGAATACACATTACACTTTCACACTCATCTACAATGTGATTATGGTGGGCCCAAAAAACGTTGTTTAGGGCCTCAAAATGGCCTCAGAAGTTTAGGACCCAAAAAGCTAGAAAAAAATTACCAGGATGAAAATTGTATGTGAGTCAATTGGAAGAGGTGGGTGGCCATCGATATCCACCTGGATCAAGGTTCTACTAGTTTGTCCTATGTAGGATTTTCCACATGAGCACAAAATTTGGTAAACTCTTGGGCCAAGCATTGGGTCCGATTTATCTTTGGAAGACCTGAAAAGTCGTTTGAGGGTTTTGTAAGGTTTGAACACCATTCTAATATTCGTTTTAGCCAAGAGTTTCACGATGTGATGAAATATACAAAAAAAAACAATGAAACACACAAATTCAGATTTTTATCCTATGCTTTCCCTTTGTCTTTATCTCTTCTTCCTCTTTTCTCTTTTGAGCTTCTTGTTCAACGGTTGCTTCAGATTCTTTCTTTCTCAGTTCAATCTCTGTTGTGGTTGTTGCTTCTTCTCTCTTCTTCTCTTCTTCTTTTGTTGTCATTGTTGCTGCTACTTCGTCTTCTTTCCTCTTACGTTTAGCTTCTTCTTTGTCCTTCCTCTGTTGCTTTGTTGTTGATGTTGTTTCCGGTACATCATCTTTTGTTGTAGATCTCATTCGCAAAGACACTATTGTGTACTAGCGGATCCTCCTTGTCTTGATGTAGATTATTTTTAGTTCCCTTCTTTACATGCCATGTATTTAGATTCCTATGTATGACCTTCTTTCAATATTGTTACTTGACTATCGTTCACCACCAAATACATGAGTTGCTTGTATAAAACTTCAAAATATAATAAAAAATGTATATAAACATGAATAAATTAGTTGGTAGTTGAGTGAGTAGTTCAGATATACTTCCATAATTTTGATATTTTGTCTCTTCGATGATGATTTCACAGATATCCCCACTGAAATGTTGTGTTATGAAGTTCTCGGGCTAATGACATGCCAGTATGAAAAATTTAAAATATGGAACGAATGGTGAGGAATATCTTGAAACCCTATAATTAGAAAGTTTTTATATCTCGGCAAGACCTTTCCAACGATATAAGGTGTGTGCGAAACATAGCTCGGAGTCAAAATTCATGGAAAAAATATGACACGTCATTCCCTAGAATAAGATACATGAAGATCCCCAACACATGGTGTATAATCTCGTGTCGATGTGTCGGTCGTCAAAGAAGATTCAAATGTGTGTTGAGTTCTAGTATGTCGAGGTGAGAGGCATATCTTGAATATTATGCACGCTACGTGGTGTCGGCGGTTGGAGAGGATCTAAGATCGTCGAAACATAAAATGTCAAAGGTTATAAGACATGGTGAAAGAAATAGTTTAAAATGAATTAGATTATTATTAAGGGGGGCATATGGTTGAGTGGCCCCCTCCTCCCTCCACATTATTTTAAGGTTTAAATATAAGTATAATAACTAATGGTAGGGGGCGAAGGCCTTATGGGTTGTGGCCCCCATCCACCTCACATAAACTCCAATATACGTCACCACATCTTTAAACCATTAGAACTTGCACACCTTAGAACTATTGCAAGGTTTGACTTGCCCACTTTTGTCCACTCTCAAAAGATATAATTGGAATCGCATTGTTTGGCCGATATGTGAACGTTAGATAGGTTATATGATACATGGTTTTAGGAAATTGGGGAGGGGGGTCGAATTGGCTATGGCCCCTCCCTCCCTCCACATTATTTTAAGGTTTAAATATAACGTGCATTTTTAAAAACAAACACACTTGTTTTATTGTATAGACCTTTTTTATTAAATCATCAGTCATGAAAAAAAGAAAACCCATGTTTTTATTTTAATTTTTTAAAGTCATTTTAATACATTTTTCTACATTTAATTTTATTTTGTAAATATGACATTGCATAGTGGCACGGATCCATATGTTGACTGGGGTTTAATGATGTTAAAAGGGGGTTGTCGCAACCTAACTTGACTTAAGAGGTCCATAACTTGCTCATACGATGCCCAATTGAGGTGTCATTTTTTGCAAAGAAAATGAGGAAACATTTCTAATGAGAGAACTTACCTCTTCATTTAAGTAGTTTAGTAGTTTTATTGTTAATGAGGTTTGCTTGACAATAAATTTTTTATGGTCATTTTGGCACTTCTGGACCTTAGATTTCGATTCTACAAGTGGCACTGGATTCGTAATCACGCAAAACATATAGTTGACCTATTTTAGAGGTGAAAAATCCACTTTGACTAGTACCCAAAATTATGAGCGAAGACATTTTTGAATAAAATTTTGGGCCATGTTCTTGCAACTTCTTCACCTGAATTCAGTTCCATCAATTCCTGCGACATATGTGTTATATAGGCTCTCAATCTGTCCATTGGAACTAAGATCATCCATCAATAGTTGAGAAATATAATCCTGTGAAAATGACCAACTACATTTGGGGCACTTGATACTGAGTACATGACAGGAGTACCAATTCTTATCTGAGAACCAATTCAGAGCCAACCTATGCCTAGTAGATGCTACAAACAATCCTCATAATGATAAATGAAATTTTTAAGGTCAAGGTTAGTGATATAATCCAAAGGTGCAAAACATACACGTAGATATGATGAGCATTATAAAAGATGTCAGTGACATAGGCAAACTTGATAAGACTATTATCACACTCAATCAAGACTGCAACATGGCATTGTTCAAAACCAACATGCAATCAAACATCAATGATCCAATCAAAAAGGAAATGCTTAACCATTGAAAATCAAAAGAACCTTGCCAATGGGTGTAGTGATCAAAGGATCCAAGTTGGAAGAATTTAGGAGGGGCCTCAAGATGTAAATGTCTTGCCAATATGCCCTATGTCTGTGGGAAAAGTGAATTCCAAGTTGATATATCGATTGGAAATTTTAATTACTCGCTCATACACTATGTGTCAGCGAGAAATGTTAATCCTTTATCGACATGCAGTGTATCGATGAGCAATTAAGATCTTCATTTTCTCAAATGATCATGTATAGTAAAAAGGAAAAGAATTTTAAGTGTCTAAAATTGATAAGCAAGATGCTGAGAAATTATAATGGCCAAAGTAATTNGGGGGGATTTCTTCTCTTAAAGTAATGGTTTTAGAAGCGAAGAGAAGAAATTACAGGAAGGTGTCATTGTTGGCACAACAGGTTCCCTTGGAATTTATAATTCCAAGCCTTTGAGAAGAAATAGAACATTGACCAAGACATATGGAAAGCAAGTATATAATAAATATTGAACAAGTTGTTCTAACTTGATGAGAAAAGACACAGAAACGAAAGAAACATTAACATAATAAGCACATAAGACAAATGAAATTAAAATTAGGTATGGTAGTACTCAAATATATGTGAAAATTAGACTAAATAGGTGGAAAAGTGAAGGTGAGATGGAATGTTCCATATCAAGCTGCCAGAGTATTAGACAATGGGTTGTTTTGGTATGTGATTATTGAGGCCTCAACAACCCCCCAAGTTTTAAGCAAAACTTGGGGCACCCCTTCTCATTTTATCCTTTTTGGGATTTATATTGATCTTATCCCCTCATTTCCTTGCAACCCAATTTATTTCAATTCTTTTTGAAATGGCTTACTTTTCAAATTTTGCTCAGATTTCCCGAATCGATCCCCTTCTCCTCATCTTTTTCTTTAGTTTGATCTTCTTTTATTTTTCTTAAAATTTCTATTGTTTGAATTATTTCAATTATATTTTCTTCCTTTTCTTATTCTACCTTTCCCCCTTCAATTCCCAAGTTGGGCCCCCTTTTCATTTTATTCACATTCTCTTTTCCCAATTGGAAAATCATGCTCGATTTTCAAATTAGGTCCCTTCTATTCTTCGCTTGAAAGATCATTTATTTTCAAATGTGAAGTCCTTTTATCTTTGAACTTACCTTCCTCGATTCATTTTCCAAATTGGACCTATTATCGCAGAATTTGTGTTAATTCATAGCCCGACACAAGACTCCCAAATCTTGTATAACTATGGAAGAACCTACCATTGTCACCTTAGTAAGAACTTCCCTCGTTTTAGTGATGAAAGAGGTATACCATAAGGGAGGCTTAACTGGTGACATCAAGGGATCAAATAGAAAGTATAGTAGCCAAGCATACTGTCCCCTGTCTCAATCATCAGGTAATTGGTCTAGGTCAAGAAAGTAGAAGAGGTATGAAGTTGTTTGAGTACCTGCCTAGAACAAGAACACTTTGCAACATATATATAGCAATTTCCAAGTCAAATTATGCAAAAATGACCTCTTAATACACTAGACAAGACAAGTTGCAACGATTGTTACAAATTTTTAACAATAAACAATTATATGACAACAATAATGATTTGTAACAACAACAACAATTAATGCTAAAAAATGCAACAACTGACCATGAAAACTTAGCATACATCCACTAGAATATTATCCAATTGTTAAATACAAATTCTGAATGAGTTAGGCCACCTTTACATGAGTGTATGTAGAAAATTAAAATGTTTTCACATGGCTATAGCAAACTTTTATAACAAAAGTAAAAGATTTAGTAAGTTTGCTAATGTTAGTGTTGGTAAAGTTAGTAGAGAGATTGAGAGTCTTAAAAGAGAGTGTTTATCAATCAATTCACCAAGATAATAACTTCCTAGATTAGTGCCTTTTATGGTATGGAGTTTTCAAAATGCAACTAAGTTTGAATGGTGACCTACTTGAAACCAAGAGGTAGGATTCAAACCCTAAGGTGCAATCACATTTGGGCCATAGGCTTTGAATCTTGAGGAGAAGGACTTCTAGGGTGAAAACACATTTGGGCCCTAGAAATAGTTTCTCCCTTCTTGTAGCTTCAACTAGGTCAAGATCAATTATCTAGGGATAAAATCCTAAAGTTCTAGCACTTTAGGGCTTTAGGTTTCTAACCCTAGCAAGGATACTTCACAAATTTTGGACGAAAATCACCTTGTGAGAGGAAGAATCACTTATGTTTGTCTCTTATGGTTTCACCAAGAAATACGTCTAGAATAAAATAGAAAATTTACCATGAAACATTAATAGAATAATAATAAGTTGTAGAAAATCCACTTACTTCATCCAAGTAACCATGAGATAAAACCCTAATTGCATAAATTTCTATCCAAAATTAGCAAAAACCATCCATAAGAGACCTTATGAGCATAGTGCATGAGAGAAGAAGAGCTAGCAACCCTTAGAGGGTGAAAATTTCAGAAGTATCTCTCACAAAGGTGAGAAGTCATGATGATAAAATGAAAGTGAGGTTTATCCTTTTTATATGAGGCTAACCTCACACAATTGTCCACATAATTTTTCAACAACATAATACAAGTGGGGTCGACCCCTCATTTAACCTTTACATAATGATAAAGAGAGAAAAAAATCATAGTATCCCACATGTGTGAGACATCGAGGCTAGGCAAGGTGACATCATGTCTTCAAGGGATAAGGTAGGGCCTCCAAAGGCCACGTGGAATCCTTCAAGGTGGAGTAGATGTGAAGTGATGTGTCTCCTCACCCAAGGTCATGCCAACTCATCTCAAGTACCCATCCATCCATCAAAACCTAGCCATGTCAAACCCTAGAAGGTGACGTCGTCACCATAACAGGGTAAACGTCCAGGATCCAAGGCCAATTTTGAGGCTCTCGGGAGTTGCATGTTATCTATGCATTATCTATGGCTGTCTACTATTGCAACATCCCCGATTTCGGTGTAAAAAAAGTTCCAGGATACTCTGCCCAGCCTGTGGGGATTCCATCCCATCTGTGTGCCACAATGATTGGATCTACTCAAACCAATGCCCATTTGTCTATCGTCCAATGGTCTGAGGATGGGAGAGACAATATCTGAGGGTGGTGAGTCACTGGGTGACCCATTGTTCTCCATCACATGTGCCCAGGTCCTGCAATAAAGGCACAACGTCCTGGGTACAATCCCAGGACATCCCTCAAAGAACCATGTCAAGGCCATCCAAAACAAATCAAAGTATAATACATGGTTAGCCAAAATTCATAAGAAACATTAGTCCTTGTTATCCCCATTTTGTGGATAACTAAGGATATTATGTCTCGAGGCCCTCAGGTTGTAGATATGGAGTGTCGAGAGACAACATGACCAACAATACCCTTTTGCACAGTTGGAGACCCCTCTCACCACCACAGATGGTCACAAATTTCCAGATGGAATCCACCACATCAACTAACTTTTGGAAGGCAGTGGACCTTGATCCATGAGGTACAAGTCAGTATTATGGTGAGCATCATTTCAATATTTAATCCATTTGAGTATGTTTTTATCTTAGACTACTCTAGATTTCATGATATATGCTTGGACATTATGACTTTTTCCCTACTTCACGTTGATGGTTGACATTATGCCCTAGTAAGTGGTCTTCCTTGGGAATTAGTTTGCTACTAGAAACTCTGTTTAAAATCCATCATACTGTTCCCAACCATACTTACCACTTTCCATTATTATTTCCCCCCATTTTCTTATCTCTTGGGATTTTAGGGTGTATTGACCCAAGAAGGGGTTGTCCTTCATTCTATGTGAAGAAGGGGATAAAGGCCTAGAGGGATTTATGTTGGGTAAAATATAAAATCCTCGTTTGAATCGTCTAGATGTTTCGCCCAAGGATCACCCAAGAAAGAAATGAAACACTTATCTTTGAGTAAAGGGGGACCCACAATGAGATATGATAAAGAATGATTAAAAGGTTAGTTGAAGGATAGGAGGTATCATCACGAGCCAACCTATCACGTCCATGAATATCTAGTGGTATGAAATTACCATCATCTAGTCACCAAACCAAGATAATGGCTCTCAATTGTATGGCTAAGAGAACGAGGGCCTCATCACGAGCCAACCTTCTCATTTCCACTAGGTGTTCGTGGGTGAAATTGCCATTATATGGACACCACGCCAGGGTAGTGACCTTTAACATTTCCTTAAAATTATGAAAGAATAAAAGAATGGAAAATAATGGGCTTGGAAAAATTGCATTGCAGACGAAGGTACCACACACCCTCTACAAAGGCACCCATAAATGAGATACTACGACCTATTGTATGTCATGAGCCCTATGCCCATTGAGTCTTGATCCCAAACACTTCACTCACTTTACATGGCTTAGAGAGGGATCTCTTGGAAACTCTCATTGACCTAGGGAAAGATCTACCCAATAGGACACTTTGCCAACCCTCCCATATTCAAGCTTGACAAGTCGCATAGTGTCTTTGAGCAATTAATTGTTTGATATAGTGATATTTGATGCACATGCTTAGGTGGATAATTTGTTGATTGGATTCACTTATCATGATGTTATGACTTGATATCCTTGGAGGGCGTGCTTATTTGTCTTTGCAGGACCTAGTTGGTGGACAGTTTTGGAAGAACAAGCCTAGCTTGGGCTTCCATGGGGCTTGAAGCCCACAGGTGGATGCCAAGGGCCCGCATGCAATATGAGAAAGATAAAACTTGAAAGTCCTTAAAGATGATTTGGACAATGTATCCTAGCCCCCACATGCCAAACATTTTTCCTAGGAGGGGAAACACATCTCCTTTTTGGGCATGACATCACCTAGGGGGGTTAGGTCATCGTGGTGAGGTGATATGCATTGGCACTTGGAAGTTTTGATGTGGTTGAAGATTTGAACATGAAGGAATACATTTGGATGCTTGGCACGTGGCTTTGGGAAGCCTTACTACCCTCCCACATCACCAACGACCTTCATCTAGTGCCAAAACATCCCCTAAAGGGGTGATGTCCATGTAAATTAGGGTTTTATTTGTGCAAAAGTGAAATTTTAAATGAATTTTTTAATATTACTTTGTTAAAGGGGGAAATATTAGGGTTTTTGACCCCTAGTCTTGTGGTTTACCCCTAAATATGTGGACAAGTCACCTTGGTGACATTTTGTATAAATAAGAGATCATAAGATCTCATTATAACATAACTCTCCCTCTTGTGAGAAGACTTGATCTGAAATTTTCGCTACACTTGGAATATTTGTCTCTTATGCACTTTTTTTATGGCTATCTTTGGTGAATGGTTGATGGAGGAGTGAGGCGCTAGAGTTGGATTAATTATTTCTAGCTTTTATAGTGGATTATCTTAGCATCTGCTTGATTTGGTATGATTTTACTCTTATGCTATCATTTGTTTCAAGTCAAGGATTTTTTTTGCTAGGAGCTAGGTGGGAAGTAAGAGCATTTACACCCCCAATCAAGCATTCATCATTTATTTCTTGAATTTTACTTGATGTTGCAAGGGTTTTGTTTGAGGAAGTAAGAGGATTTACTTCCCTCATTTTCAAACCCTAACTAGAGATACTTGCCTTGGGGAGTAAGAGGGTTTATACCCCCAAGGAGGTACCATCTCTATTTCATTTAATTGACTCAATTAACCCAATATTTAAAGGCACTAGTAATTTGTTCATTGCATTGGATATATAAAATCGTTGCCTTGGGAAGAGTGAATTTTTCTAGTTTCAAGTTTATCTTTTTGGAGAAGTGTTCCTTGAGCCTTGAGCTCTCTTGCCTTATTGAGGCATCCCTCTTCTCCCACTAATTTGTTTGTTGTTATAAAAACTAACCTACATCCATTAGGGATTCATAACCCTATCTTATAACTCTCTCTTATCTCACAAACTAACCCTAGGAAATCTCTCTAACTTCACTCACCTAGTGTACTAACTAGGGCGCACTTTTTAGGCTAGTTCTTGGCACTTTTCCGTGGTTAATTTTGTTGCTGCATTCCATTGAATGCTACAGAAATAGGGCTGATAATTTACTGCATAAAATCACTTTATACCAACTTGCTTTCTTCAATCTCAAAGTGTTATATTTAAGTCATGATTGATTGCTAAATTCATGGATAATATTGTTGGTTAATCTTATACTTTTACATGTTGATTTAGATGTTTTATTTGCTGATACAAATTGTTATCTAGTGCTGCAAGTTAGGGACAAAAAGATTAACTTACTGCTCCATACTAACATATATCATTGCAAGGTGTCTTTCTTTGTGTCTCGGGAAGGTACGATCATTCAAAGGAGTACTACATATTTGAGGCAACAATTGCTTGGTTTATAGGGCATATCTTTCCACATTTCACTCCACTTAGATTTGACTTTTAGGGGTTCCACTTTCATCTCCATCCATCTACATCTCATTCTCCCTAGGATCACCAGGATCGCCTCCCTAGAGTGACCTAGTCACCCTTGAAGTGTGGGACCTACATCGAGGTGACATTGGGTGTAGGATTCCCTAGTTGTAGCACTTGCTTTTGTGGTTAGATCGGGCTTTTCCCAACCTACAACCTGTGCTATAAAATTTTGGTGTCGGTTTCAGGGAAGATTTTGAATCTTCTTCGTACCCTAATGACACTTTGGTAATCTATCCCAAAGCCTTTCCCTTAGCTTACCTGACGACTCCACCCAAGGGACGTTCCTTTTCCACTTTTCTTGATGAGCTCATCTTGAAGCTCATCTGGGGACTCCACCTTCCCAGAACCCTTCCTTTCCCAAACCTTTTCCCCCTAGGAGGTTCAAAACTTTTAAGGTTTACCAAAGAAATCCTCCTCTCAAGTCTCCTATTGTTAAAACCCTTTTCTACAATACCCTTCCTCTTGCTCCAATGGCTCACCCTTGGGAAAGGGACCTCTACAAACCTTTTAACATGGCCAATATCCAAGGATACCCTAATACAATGCCAAAATAAGTCAACAAGTGGTTGCCAAAGTTCCCAGGAAATAATGTGGTAACTATTGAGGACCATATTTATGTCATGGGCCAGGACATGGAAAATGTAGGTATTGAGCATGAAGATGTGACCGTGAAGTTATTTGCCTCATCATTGATTGAAGAAGCCCTCGATTCGTTCAGAGGAATCCCTGCCAATCATCTCACGTCCTATGATGCTTTTGCCAACTTATTCAAGAACATATGGTTAAAAAATGTAGATGGTGGGACACTTGGGGCTTAGTTTAATCAGATAAATAAAAAGGGGAATGAAACAATAAAGGAATTCATTAGCAAATTTGATAGGATGTACAATCAAATTCCAACAGATTTTTGTCCCACAACATCATCAGTTCGTCTCCTTTACGCCAATGCTTTTGAAGGGTGGTTCTGATTCATTCTCAAAGATAAAAATCCCACACCATTGGCATAATATAAAGAGTTTAGTATCGACATCGAAGAGAATCTCCTTGATTCTAATGTGGAACCTTTTCAGTACCCTCATGCCAAAAAAGAAGCAAACACGAAGGTTTCCAACAACAGTGCTCCTGATCTGATTTCTCTCCTGACTCAGAAGATAGACCAAATGAACACTTAGTTTGTTCAAGTGCAGAATCAACTTATGAGCCATATGACTATAGTGGGAAGAAATAAATCTTCTCCCAGACCTCATTTTTCCAGACAACAGAGAGATGCCACTGGTTGGAAACCAAGACCTCAACAAGAGGCAAAGGCCCCAGATACTTCAAAACCTGTTGGGACAGTTGATGTAGAAGCTTGGTGCCTCTCGTGCCAAGAACCCCATAGGGAAGATGAGTTCCCCTAACAAGACGAATATTATCCTGACAATATAAACTTCATTGATATAATTTTCAATTTTGAAGAGGAACAAGTTACCCAAGAGAAGATCAATGAAGCCAAAAGAAGAGGAGAAAGAGAGAGGAGACTCCGAGCCTTGAATAAATTGACAAATGATCAGAAGAATAAATTGAGGAGGATGAAATATCTGACCTACACTAGAAGAAATAAAGCTTCAACCCCTCTTCCACAACTCGATACTCCTCTTCCATCAACAGAAAAGGTGGCTCCACCACCTCCATCATCGATATGTGAGTTGCTTCCTAATCCAACTCCTACAGATGATATTCAGTTAAATATAGATGTTGCAAACATGTTTGGAAAAATGAATATGACGGTCCTAGTGATAGATATGTGTAAGATCCCTTCTGTGAAAAGGGAAGTTTTGAAAGTCGTATAGGTGCCAACCAAGAAGGAGGATCCTCCCATCATTTTGAACACTATGTATCTCGATCAGCCAAGGGATAAGAACCCTCCTTTCTATCTTTCATTAGGCATGAAAGGCATCCGCTTGAACAACTGCATGCTTTATTAAGGGGCCTCAACAAATGTCATTGAAGGTGATGAAACATCTTGGTTTGAAGACAACCCAACCTTAGGGGGGTTAGGTCATGGTGGTGAGGTGATATGCATTGGCACTTGGACGTTTTGAGGTGTTTGAGTCTTTAACCATAAAGGAAGACATTTGTATGCTTGACATGTGGCTTTGGGAAGCCTTACTACCCTCCTACATCACCAATGACCTTCTCCTAATGCCAAAACGTCCCCTAAAGGTATG
>SNQJ01S0020101.1:109117-142485 GCA_010110895.2 Picea sitchensis
TTTGAAGGCCTTTTTACAATAAACAGGAATGTCAAAAACCCTAGACATCCAAAAACCTAACCCTAGGAGATGAAGCACCAAAAGTCCCGTGGGCCCTGTCTGGGTAAGTTAGTACATCAACTTCTCGGGGTCGTAACTTTTGCATACGATCTTCGTTTTAGGCACACGATAGCCCGTTGGAAAGGTATCGTCAAGGAGATTCATTTTGGGGGCTCAGTTAAAGTCTTTTTCTATAAATGAGAAGCTCGATCCTGAAAAACCTTCATTTAGGCCCTCAAAATAGCCCTGGAAGTTAAAAACTGCTAACAATAGTAAATTGCCAAAATTGCCAGAAAATTGTTTTGAGCGAGTTGGAAAAGGTGGGTGGCCACCGATATCCACCTGGATTGATCCTCCCTCCTTAGGAAGAAATGGTATCCATTGCATTTAGTTATCCCATCAGATGAGGAAATTTCTACTGAATTTGGCCCCAGGTGAGCCACTTGCCTTGGTGCAGGAGTTGCCCTTCTTTGACAACTCGATAAAGTTAAAGTTGGATCCTTTGTTTTCGAGTGCCCTTGATCTATGCATCAAAAATATCATCATTGGATGAATGTTGCATGCAGTCAGGGTTGATCTATGTTGGTGTCAGCTGCTCTGTTATCTCTAAGGTGTCCAATAATGGTGGGAAATATGGTCGAATGAGAGCCACGTTGAAGACTGAGTGCAGGCCAAGGAAAGGGGGAATGTTGAGCTCAAAATAATTTCCACCCACAACCTTAGTGATGGTGCACAACCCATAATGGAGTGGGTGAATCTTTCGATGGGGCCCTGCAAGGCGTTCTTTCTGCAAGTGCAACCAAACTTGGCATTGCTTGTACTTGGCATTAGACTTCTGTAGAATATCTTGAAACTGTTGGCGGATGTGTTGGATCCACTCAATGAACCGGGTGGCTTTGTCAGCTTCTAGTGGAGCAAGGGACGAGTCAACCGAGGTGGTCACCAGGGGTAGGGAAACATCCATGGGGCCCAATGGTTGGAATCCCAACCCCCCCTGAAAGGCATTGTGGCCAGTTGAGCTATGCAAGGCTCGGTTGTAGTTATGTTGGACATAGGGAAGACTCCCATCCCATGTGAGAGGGTGTTTTGAATTGTACATGTGTAGGATATGTACGATCATCCGATTGATGACCTCAATTTGGCCATCTGTCTAGGGGTGGAAGGAAGTGGATTTGGTGAGCTTGGTATCCAACAATGACCAGAGGCTCGATGAGAATGTGTTGAGGAACCAACTGTCATGATCTAAGATAATGGTTTGTGGAATCCCAAAATGTACCCATACTCGTTAAAAGAAGAACTTGGCAGTGGCTTCTGTTGTGATGTTCTTCTTGTAGGCGGCTATAATCACCATCTTGGAAAAGCAATCAACAACCACAAAAACACAGTCATTTCCCCTCTTGGTGGATGGGAGGCTGGACATGTAGTCCATTGAGATGGATTCCCACGGCCTTTCAGGAGTAGGTAGAGGGGTGTACAATCCTTGTTTCTTAGTGGTCAGTTTGGAAATAGCGCAGGCGGTGCAGGACCTGATATGCTTACCGACATCCTATCGAATTTTCGGCCAGTAGAAATGTTTTTGCAACACTGCCACTGTCTTTTTGATGCCAAAGTGTCCTACCACCCGACTATTGTGAGCTTCCCAAATCATCTTCACGTGCTCACTTGATGGAACAAAGAGATGGCCCAGACGACACAACAACCCGTCTTGAAGATGGAAATTAGCGACCACTGAGTTGGAGCCCAACATTTGGTAGGTGGTGGAGAAGTCAGGGTCTGTCTCGTAGAGGTGGGGCCATCCAGATGTCTCATGGTCGCAAGAGTCTAGCATTGTGGTGAGTGCCGTGACTGGAGGTCGGCTGAGGAAATCAACAACTCTGTTAATACTTCTTGTTTTATACTTGATGTTGAGGTGGAACTGCTGTAAGTATGTGGACCACTTCTGATGGCAGTCATTCTGCGATTTTCCTTGGGTCTACATGACCTATAGTGGCTTGTGATCAGTGTGGATGACCATCTCCTTCCCAAGAATGTAATGTCTCCACTGGTGGCAGGCTTGCACAATGGAGTACATTTCTTTGTCGTAAGTAGGATACTTACGGATAACATCTGATAGTGTCTCACTATTATATTCCATGGGGTGGCCGTGTTGAGTGAGAACGACGCCCACAACATAGTCTAAAGCATATGTTTCGATCTCAAACGTATGTTGCAGGTCCGGTAATGAAAGTACTGGGGATGAGCACAAATTCTTCTTCAAGTCATTGAATGATTTTTGTTGGGACATGAACCACACAAATTTTTCCTTACTGCCACCCCTAGTTACTTGGTTGAGGGCCCATGCAATATGAGAGAATCCCAACACGAACCTGTGATAGAAATTGGCGAGGCCCAAGAAGCTTCGAAGTTCAGTGAGTGTGGTTGGGGCTGGCATGTCATGAATGACCTGGATCTTGTTTGGATCCACATGCACACCATGTCAATCAACAATGTAGCCTAAGTAATGGACCCTTTCCATGTTGAAAGAGCATTTTTCCAAGTTTACATATAGTTTTTTCTCCCGTAGGGTCTGTAGAACATGTTGAATATGTAGCAAGTGTTCCACCCAAGTCTTGTTGTAGATGAGGATGTCATCCAGATACACCACTACAAAATTATTGGTGAAAGGTCGTAGGATATCGTCCATCATCCTCATAAATTTTTTTGGATCATTTGTCAAGCCAAAGGGCATGACCAGCCATTCAAAAAGACCTTCTTTTGACTTGAAGGTAATCTTCCATACATATGCCTTTTATTGGGACCTGGTGGTAGCTAGACTTTAGATCAATATTACTCAAGTATTTGGCCCTCGTGAGTTGATCAAAGAGGTCGCCGATTCAGGGAATTGGGTACCGGTTTTAGACTGTGATTTTATTCAGAGCCCGATAATCAATGCAGAGTCGCCAGGTCTCGTCTTTCTTCGGCACCAACATGATTGGGATCCCACAAGGTGATGACCTGGGACGTATGTGCCCCTTGTGGAGCAGTTCTTGGATATTGCTCTTGATCTCATCATTTTCTAACAGAGAGCGATGGTAGACTGACTCATCTAGTAGAGATGCATCTGGGGTTAGATCGATGGGACGCTTGACCTGGCAGTGCAGAGGTACCCTGGTAGGAGAGGAGAAGATATATGAGTATTCTTCCATGACATTATCCACTTTCTTCTGTTGTGTGGAGTGATTGATCGCGAAGTCCTTGGATGTGGATGCAATCTTTCACTCACTCTGAGAGCGAATCACGAAGAAGACAAATTTCCTGGTATGAGTGGTGAACTTCCTACATTGCTTGGCAGAGATCAAGGAAATAACACTAGGAGGGACTGCCTCAAGTATCCTGTACAATTTCCTGTTCAAAGTAATAATAACACAATGAGGCCTAGAATCATATATAGCATGACGTTTCCATAAATAAGGTTGGCCCAAAACAACATTGCAAACTTCGAGAGGAGAAACATCACACAATACCCCGTCTTTGAAGGGCTTGATGCCATACAACAGTCGACACTATTGGATGACATGAAGATCGCTTCCTTGGTGGAGCCATCCAATGGTGTAGGGTTGTGGGTGTGGCGTTATCGGTAGGGCCAGCCGCTTGATGACCTCTGCTGAGATGAGGTTCTTTTGGCTACCGCTATCAACGATGAAGTGAAATGGGGTGCCTTTTACTCACATTTGTGAATGGAAGAGGCGCTTGCCTTCTTCTGGCTCATCTGGTTCACCAGGTTGGAGCTTGGTGGTAGAAACAGTGGCATTGGGTTCCGTGTCAATGCTCCATCTTCCCCTTTCTGGTTTTGAATCAGAGTCAGAACCCACATCTAATTCAGAGTCTTTCACTTCGGCCACCAATGACTAATTTGAGCGGTAGTCAATAGTTTTATGCTAAGGGCTCTTATGGAAGTCACACCACTTCCCGGTATATTTCTTTGTCTTTTCGGTGTCCTTCCTTGCTTGCGGCTTGGACTGGTTGTGTAGTGTCCCCAAGATCGAACCCTTTGTAAGTCTGATGTATGAAATGAATTGTAAATATGTGTTATAGGCTGGTGAGCCAAGTTTGTATAAGCCGATGGGCTTATGTGATTGTTAGGCCAGAGAGCCTAAGGGTTGGAGGCCAAGGGCCTGATTTTGTACCTATATGTATGCAACACATTAATAAAATATAAACACCACCACGTGCAAACTGACCACGATGAATGAGTGACGGGGGACTAAGCTTCCACAGAGTGGGCAAGGAATAAGGGGCTGGAAGGTGGGAAAAGGGGGCTAAGTGTTGAGCCTAGGGGCTTAAGTCTTGAGAATAATAATTTAATATTCTTCCAAAAGACATGTGATTAGTATGTTTTTATCCTAAGTTCTTTTGGAATGACATGTGACTTCCAAATGGAAGGAGCGTGTGCTGAAGGAATGCATGTAGTTGCATGGGTGACAAGTGTCAACCCAAGCGCATGCAAATAAAAGGGCTGAGATGAGTTGCGTTGGGGGTTCGACTTCCATTCCCGTTGACTGTTGCGTGGGTTCCTCCTACATTCCACCTGACCGTCTGAGCATGAACCCGTCCGACCTCGGCAAGAGACCTCATGCAATTCTGAAACCATGGGAAAAGTTTGTGTTGATTTCTGGAAAGCCGAGACATCCTCTGTCTGAACAGATCGAGCCGGTGTGTGGAATATTTGTCCCCAAGCCATGTCCATGAGACCATCTGCCATTGTTGAACCTATTGGAAAGCCCGTGTCTGTTTTCCCCATTGGTTGTTGTGGCCACACAGTGCTAGACTGCGTGGGGCTTGTTGTCCAGTTGTACAACACTCTCTCCAGGTGAGAGAGGTGATCGAGGTTGGAAGAACAAGTTGTTGGCCTATGAGCAATTCTCTCCAGGTGTGAGAGAGTGCGCAGAGGAAGGAGAGAACTTCTGGAAGGAACCCTTTAGTTGCCACAGAGCTCAGAGACTTCCGGTCTAGTCTGTTTCTGTAACCCAAGGCAAGGGAGGTTAGCAGTCGAAGGACTCTCTAGGTGACAGAGAAGGTGTATACTCCTGGGGTGGAACAGGCATGTGGGGAAGGAGATTCTGTGGGCAGTGAGCATGATTGGTTCCTGGGAGAGAATTCCTTCCTTGTGACTGTGTGTTTTCCCTGTAACCTCAACCTAGCCTAGGATTCCCTGCCTTGGGGGTGGAGCTTAGTCTCAGCTCAGGGGTGAACCACTGTTGAGCTGACGAGCAATGTGGTCTAAGGCTAGGAGGTTCATGGAAGGCCTGCACTTGGTTGGTGGAACTACCACTATTTCAAAGATAAGTACCAGATGATGCTTTAATTACGTTTCTGTATCTTTGTGTATTATAATTATCATGTATTATGTTGTGCATTTGGATTAATGTTAATTCCATGGATTATTTATGTTAGTAATAATTCTTATGTTTACTCTGAGCTTAAATGTATTTCTTGCTTAAATGCATGTGGATTATATAATGCTTGTATGAGTTATGTGAAAAGTGGTGTTACAACTTGGTATTAAACCGAGTAAGCCTTGGTAACAGAAAAGTGGTGTTACAATTTGGTATCAGAGGCAAGGTTTCGACACTGAGCCTAGATGGGCTAGTTGAGTGGTCTTTGGACCGAGGGTGTGAGGAGAAATTGTGTCTGGAGGACCAATTCCGGACCCTGGAATGATCCAGAGTGTCAAGGAGTTACTTGACTGTGCCTACAAGCTCAAGAGGTATAGCGGTGTTGTGAAACTGCAGCCGGTGTGGTCTATGGCCACAGGGAGAGAGGACTCCACACCAGAAGTGTTGGAGCCTTAGGATCTGTTCGAGAGGAAAGGCGAACCCTCGTGACCGTCGTATCTGGAAAGTGTGCGCAAGATTTAAAAACCCTTTTGAGTTGCACAAGAGCGTGGGAATCGCGATACGCAAACTCTTGAAAACCTGAGAAGATCTATGCTGTAGATCTGGGAGGAAGGCTTGACCGTTAGATCTGGCGGAGTCGTGCTCGAGTTAGTCGCGAAAACCTTTCAGATTTTGCAAAGTCAGGAGATGGGAAGTGAGGGAGGGGAACACCTCCGAAACCCAAAACCCGAAATCCCAAAACGATCTACACCATAGATCGTAGGAAGGGAGTTGACCGTCGGATCAAGTTGACGAGTAAACCATAATTTTGGGATTTCAGCAAATGGAAGTTCAAGATATGGGATACACAGACTCCCGATGCCCGAAACCCTGAAACGTCGAAAAGATCTGTGCCGTAGATCTTAGAGGGGACCTAACCATTGGATTTTTGCTTGAAATGGACGTGGGTGCATGGATGTGTACCACGTGCCAGAGAATGGAAAAGACAGGTGAGAGCGGTGGGACCCGAAGACGTCACCGATGGAGATGTAGGTCCTCCAGAACGTGCCACGCGCCACTGCGGTTACGGGCGACAGCTGTGCTGTGTGACCGGAGAATAAAGTAAATCAAAACTTTGGATTTCGGGGATTGTAGTGACAAGAAGTTAGGAGTCACTGCATAGTGAACTCCTGGGTACCGAAAACCTGAAGTCTCGAAGTCCCGAAGCCATCGGAGACTGAAGAACCATAACAGGTTTTAAGGGCGACAACTGTGTTGTGGGCCCGGAGAACAAGGAAACCGAAATTTCGGATTTCGGGGATTGTAGCGACAAGAAGTTAGGAGTCACTGCATAGTGAACTCCCAGGTACCGAAAACCCGAAGTCCCGAAGTCCTGAAATTTGTAGAGCCAAACAGAACTCATAAAACTTTGTGAAGTTAAAACGTTTTTCTTGTTCACATTGGCTTATGAATGTTGTAAGTTTTCTTGAAGGTTTAAGGGCCTGACAAACTTCAGATTGATTGCACATTGTGTGTGAAAATTTCAATGAGTGTCAGGACAACCAAGAATAGACGTCGAGTAAGGAAATGGAAGAGGTGCAGAGTGCCTCCATTTCAGAGGAAAAAAGAGAAGGAAAGGATGTCAACTTGGGAGTCGAAGAAACAAACTCTAATGGGCATGGAAAAGAGATAGATAAAGAAGGACGTATGATGAAACTCATTGAAAAATTACATAAAGATGCCCAGGCTCGCCAGCTGATAGCCGAAAGCTCATGAAAATCAGGGATCGACATGGATAATTTAACTTTAAAATGTTGAAGAGCCTGGAAAGAATAGAAAAGAAATTGGAAAAAGAGAGTGACACAAGCAGATCAAGAAGTGTCAGAACCCCTACAACCTTCGAAATCTTGCTCTTAAACATAAAGCTTTGCTTTCAAAAAAAATTGAAGTTCGTTTGTGATCAATGAAATTTTCAAAATCGGGCCTCCTCTACATGAACCCTTGCTTCAATTCCATGATTAGGATTTATGGATAGATTGGTCCCTCCCTCATCAAAATATCGTGAGAAGGGATCTCGATTTTTCCAATCGGCCCCGATTCTCAAATCATACCCCCTTTCGCTTTTGAACTATTCGCACGTGTGGACTTTTAAAGTTTGAGTTGAATTATTAATGTATACATGTCACTTATGCATTAAATTTGTTTTAAATCACTTCCTTTCTCAACTCAATTCGATGCCACCATAGCTCAGACTACCACCGCTCAAAGTTACATATAAATGAAAGTTTTCCCTTCAATTTTTTTTTCAAATTTAAAATTTTGAAGTTGAATGGAAAGCTCATTTGTTCAAATAGTCTATGCATTGAAGCAACAATTGGTCTCCCCTCATAACACTTGCAACTGCAAACTAGCTCAAGAATATTACAACTTAGAAATAATCACTTATCCACTAGCGTCACTAACCAGGTACTTCAAAAATTGTTAGTTCGAATTTAGTTAGTGATTCCATGTATCCTCAATAGAGTTCCTCTTTCAACCCTTAAAAAGTGTTTGTATCTAAGTGATCTACTTGCCTGAACTAAGATTTCCTTATTTTTCCCCTATGAGTTGATTTTTAGAAACCTAAATTTCAACTGTGAATCCTAGACAAATTTCAAAGCTCTACTATGAAAACATACACCCTAAGGTAGGGTCAATATCACCATCCTTTAAATTTTTAGAATTTAGCTATCAATTCATTTAATTTTATTTTTTGAGCTAAAATCTTCATGCCTTGTTTTTGTGTTGTGCTAACTTGGAATAATTTCTATATGATTACCAAAGGATACAACATGAGGAAGAAATGCGCATAGGAGAAACCAATAGCGGTTCAATCAAAGGATCGAATTGAGATCATAGAGGTTACTAAGATGAAAACTCTAATAGGTGAACAAACCCACATGATAGAAGAATCATCAATTAACGAGGAGAATAAATCTACCAAGGGAAAGCAACCAATCGTGGAAACCCAAGCTGCTAATTATACTAAATTTCTCATTTATGTAGACACTTCATACACCACTAGGGTTGATGGGCCCACACATATTGTTACGAGGAATAACTCTCTATCATTTGGGGTAGGACCACAATAGATAGAATGACACCCATAAATCAACTTTAATCTCAATTATGCTAGACAAATGGAAATGCCAACAAAAAAAAGGCTAGAATCCTACCTCTTTTGGACGTCCGTAGGAGATCGTCGTTGAGCTCATGATCCAATGCTTGATACCTACAACTTGTCTTCAACATCCAAGATACACAAGCATATGGAAAATATTTTAAATGTTAACATATAAACTAGCATAGTCCATCAACATGTATAGAAAATTTACCCATGGAAAATAATACAAACATTTGCAACATATAATTGGAAGAGAAAATAATATTTCTATTAATATAATCAACATAAGTACATAGGTGACAACCTTTTGTATTGGCACTTGTCGGAACCGAGAAACTAAGTCCCTCCACCTAGGCCTTCACCACTTCAATCCTCCACAAGGAAATATCATAAGTTCTAGGAGTAATTGGGTTACTCCTTCACAAAATAGGGAGAGATTGGGGGATGAACATAAGGGAAGTTTAGAATTAAAGGACAAAGGGATGCAAACTTAATATGAGGTGAAATTTCTCTAGAGTGTATTTTCTCTCAAAAAAAAATTATCCTTCAAGACTTGTATATGGCTCAATTTATAGCCTCCAAACGGAATTGAAGGGTCGAATCAGAGCGTTTCCAGTGTATGAAAGGCCAAGGGTTATGGATCCCATCACTTGGTATGGAAAACCCAAAATATTTTTAATTTTGATCACAAAAACTGATGTACGTAGGATGTAATGGATCAAATTGAATATACACATGTTGTCTAATTGTATCCCTCGTATATGCACAAAAAAATGATTTTTTGACTTTGGATTGAGCAAAATGGGGAAATTGAATCTATAGAAGGAAAGGTAAGGCCACCAAAGCATGATGCATAGAGTGTGGAAAAAAATTCTATAACATATGTCCCCTAATGTGTGAGGTCAGAGGAGCAATCACGATGGTTGAAATACATTATAATTCCCAGAAGTGGAGTAGTGAGGACCTAGCTGGAGGAACTAGTCACCCATCAGAATATTACAATATATATTGACTTTGTACACATGGATTTCAATCTGAAGTACACCATAGATCCATGTGAATATATAGAAGATAATTGTTCATGGCCATGAATAGGAAATACAAAGTAGATGTATTCCACAGGATGTCATAGTCACGAACAAGACACAGTGGAGTCCATTCTCAAAATCAACTAAAGATATATGTATACAATGAAGTACAATCTGATATTTCATGATAACTGAAGTCATATAGGTATTGGTATGATGAAAGAGAACAATAGGTATGAGGTGCTTCTACTATGAATTGGAGGTCTTCTACACTAGCCACCGATGGTGCAAGTCAACATCGTGTGAATAACGGAGTTGAAGTCGAACACAATGAGATTTCATTTAATTACCGATCATTGAGGTATACCGTTAACAAAAAAAAGAAAACCCATCGATGATGAAAGTAGGCATCAAAGCACCGAATACATTCAACAAGTGTGAATAAAGGTGTTGAGGTTGGACACTTGCGAAATCCATCGAGCATGAGACATTGATGTATTCCCAACTGTCGATGGAGAGAGAACCTACCACTAATGACTGCAACCCTCTAGGTACTCTTATGATTCTAGATATTGATTCCAAAATAGATGAGCTGAAGTCGATGGAATGAGATCCACTGAAAGTAGAGAATTATTAAGGTATCTCTCATCATCTAAGAAGAGGTACAAAGAAATAATTTGACGATTAGGAAGAACTCATACAAACAAGATATGCACGAACCAATGACCATGTGTGTCTCTTGCATGCACCGGATGCAAGCAATACACAAAAGAAACTGTATGAATAGAATACAATAATGAGAATTGTCGATAGAGGTGAGGAAACCACCAATAAGGTGTAATGGAATCCAAGACACTGCATGAATCCCAATGTGTGAATAGATTTATTGCCTTCGAACACATGGGAAATGACTGAGTTAGAAACCAATGAAGAGATGTCATCTACTTAGTTCAAGGTCACCTACCAATGATGAAAGTAGGCCGAGGGTGCAAGGTAGGACAACAACTTCATGTGATTATGAGATTTACTTTTAAAGGGATGGCCGACATGCAAAGTCAAGAAGTCTGAGGAATGGCTGACACAGGTTTAGACTTCCTTTGAACCAGAGAATGAGACAGATGGATAACTCAGGTATCATAGACTCATGACTGAAAATTGAAAAAAGTTTGTGACACGGGAGGCATAGACAAACTCTCCATAGGGAGTGGAAGAATAACCAGTCGGAGGAATAAAAAACTGAGTAACGAGATCAGCTTCCTAAGGCCATACTAAACCAAAACCTTTGATGAATGGACTCAAAAATGTGTGTTATGTTCAAAGGTGACACGAATGTTGTCGATAGGAGATAATACTCTTTTCCCACCCTTCTTTTCTTGTTTTTTTCCCTTATTTTTTTTGTCTTTTTCATAGATGTGAAAGAATTTTATGATACAAGAGAGGAAATGAGTGTCACAAACAATCCAACTAGTTCCATGTAGTGGAACATACCTATGCTTGATGCAAGGGAACACATGCGAGATATGGACACTCGGAGGGATTTTTCCTCTTGGGATAAAGGGTGTCAAGCTGCAAAGGATATATGGAAGGAACTGCTTGGAGAATGATGAGAATTTTTGGGGCAATAGGATTATAAGGAGAAAGCAGGAGTTGACATTAGGCTCAACAATGTGTGCAAGAAAATGAAATGCAACTACAACTCGACATTAGGAAGAAACTTCCAATAGTGTTCTTTTTCGTAGATTTAGTCCCTTGGGCCCAAAAAAGAATAAAACAATACCAAAGATAACTCTTCTAGCCAATGGTCACTAAAGTATTCATTTTTCATAATTAGTCTATTTGGTCTAGAAAAGGGTTAAACTTATATTGAAATAGACGTCCTTTCAAATCCATTTAACAAGTGTGAAAGAGACAAGCTCACTCGACAATCTTTTCATTTTTAAGGAATCTGAAAAAGAGCTTAACTAAGACTCTTGGATGTTGCTGTGAGCATCATGTAATGGAGGACCCTCATAGGTAAGGGCCATAAAATAGATTGAGTAATAAAAACAAAGTTCAAATGCAATGTTATGGTGGGGCTAAACAAGAATCTCGAGCCTAATAGAAAACTTACAACATGGGTGCCAAAATGCAAAGGGGGTATAAGCTAGGATTCCCATGGAAGGTAGGATCTACCACATGAATTAAAACACTTCTAAACAACAGATAAGGTTATGTGTCGCAACTCAGTGGGGTTGATCCTAATTCCAAATGATACAAGAAACGGATAATGAAAAAATGCATGGAGGGGAAATGTAACCTATATGCCAGTTTCAAGATCATGACCTATTAGAATGGATCGACATAAATAAACGTACCAAAGAAAATGTCTCGAAAGTCCTATATATAAGACCAAAAACACTTACCCATAAGTTAATAAGTCCAATATATAAGGGATTCTTAGTTCTCCAGGTAGAGCCCATTGTTAGGCTCAAGCCAAGGGATTCTTTGGTAACCAACTTGTAAAGTTTCCAGTTCAGGAAGAGGTCAAAAATCCAAAATTGTAGCTTCAAGGATAGCCTCATCTGAAGGAAATTCAACATACATGAAACCGAGGCTCGACAGCTCACAAATACCATGGCTCGAGGTCTCAAAAATAACAACATCAGACTCAAGAGGAAACACCAGATTACTTGGGCCAATAGGGGGGAACAAGAGCTTCCATGCCCCCATCGGACAAAACACCTGATCAATTGTTGATACCTTGTTTCAAAAAGGAGAACGTAACTGTAAAGGATTATTCTCGGGAGAAATTGAACACCAAGAATAAGATGCCACATAATTCCTCCATGGCAGGGAAGATTCTAATCAGACACAAGGAACCCACAAAGGGGAAACCTGAGGTAAAGTTGAAACAACATGGTGATTATCAAATGAAATTTTATCAATAGTGACAATGATTTCATTGTGAGGGAAGTACATCACATGAAAGAGCGTGGGCACCAAAATATTCATATCATAAATATCATCACACCCAAGAATCATATTAAATTCTAAAGGGCCTAACACCACTAACAAATCGACTAGAATAGTCTTCCCACCTAACGTAAGAGGAAACTAAGGAAAAATCCTGAGACATTCACTAGGTCTTCCGTCGAAAGCCAACAACTCACTGGTAGCTAACATAAGCTTGGGAGAACATAAAGCTTTCCAATTCAAGGAGGATAAAATACTTGCAGAGGATCCTTCATCTAAAATACATCAAAGAACACTTATTTTATTAACTCCAACCATTATCTGGAAGGGTGCGAGAGAAGGAAGGCGAGGCTCTACGTGATCATTTCAATCAAAGGAAACCATCCTAGGACTTGTAGGGTGTGTACTCAGAGAGACTGGAATTCCCCCTTGTTCAGAAGGTACTGAATTGGAAATTCTAAGGACGTGGTCGAAATATGCATCACTCCCCAAAAGAAGAGTGGGATTAGTTGAATATTGCATCGGCAATGTCACTTCTTTAGAATTTTCACTCTCCAAGAGGAGAGTGGGATCGACCGAATATTGCACTGCACGACCACTTCCTCTACCGTTGGTTGAATAAGATGCGAGACAACATGGTCAAGAGATGCATCACCCCCCAAAACAAGAGTGGTTTTGGCCAAAGATTGAATTGACATGACCACTTCCTCAACAAAAGATTGATTAGATTGTTGGGAAACCAAAGATGAATTAGAACTAGAAGGACCATTAGACAAGGACCACACTTCTCATACCATGAAAATAACAGGGCACAAATGAGTTAGTTGATATCCTTTGAAAATTCTACAAAGGAACTTGGGCTTATGTCCTATACGTCTAGGATTCTCAATCGTATAAATTCCCCCAGCATGACTTGCATTGGCCAGTGACATGCTCCCATCATGACTTGCAGAGGCCAGTAGTTGATCTCCAACATGACTTGTAGAGGGTGGTGATGTTTGTTCAGTATGACTAGTAGTGACTAGATTTGTCCCCCTAGCATGACTTGTAGTGGCTAGTTGTTGATCTCCAACATGACTAGAAGAGGTTGGTTTCATGAAAGGTTGTGAAGGTATCATCTGATATGGGAATGCTTGCGAGGAAAAAGCGATATGATACAGATTACCCATCTGAGGATATACAGTGCCTCTTGATGAAGGAACTTCGTGCGGGTGGTTTCCCATAGAAAATTGATTCCACCTAGATGTAATACCAGAGGTTAGAGGAGGATTTTCCATGAGAAAATAATTCACTAGAAAAGGCATCGTGGATGACGGATAGATGGATGAGACATATGAAGTAGAAACATCACCCATATGTCCATTCGATCCCTGGAAATTATAACTAGGATTGGGTCCGTAGGAAGGAGGATTCCAACCCTCCATCGTAGGAAATGACTGAGGGATATTACCCCCACAAAATGGGAATGGATTATCAGGAGGCGACGTGCCCCCCAACCCAAAACTAGCATTGACGTTGGGTGTCGGAAAGGAGTATGAATAATGCGAAGTCATATTCAGCATACCAAAAGAAAAAGGATTAGAGTCCAAAGGCATATATTGAGTAATATAACAAGGCATACCCATCAAAAAGGTGCTATGTGGAATGAATATCGATGGTGACAAAGTCATACCACTCAAAAATATAAAAAGATTCGTCCCCATGGACTGAGCTGGGCTCGTGGACTGGGTAGTGCTAACTGAGGGAGTCATGGGGGCTCCACTAACCATAAAAGAGGTTGGAGTCGAATCAATACTCAAAATGGGTGATTGTGAGCCTAAGCGGTGGATTTGTCTGTACCAAGTTTATTAATTTACTCATTTTAGGAGGCGGTTTCAGTATTAGACCAAAATGTGGTAATCGATCCAAGATACGATGAGATCAGCGGGGAGGATTTTCTCACTCCACAACGACTCAAAACTTGTGACACAAAGAAAAATATTGAGGCCAACTAATATATAAATAACACACTCCTAAATAAAACTAGAAGCCAATGCACGTAAACAAGAGAGGGTGGTTGAAAAGGGGCCTCCCAAACTAAAGACGAGATTGAGACTCCCAAACAATAGAGTGGAGGTAACATGATCAGTTATAAGGACCCTTTTGGGCTTCACAATGCAATCGGTCAGATTCCTCTGGAGAGAAAATCCTCCATAAAGTATGTGTGTTTTCTTATCCCTATCTGACTCGGGGTACCTGCAGAATAACCCCTGCAAGCAACCTGTGTGGATACCTAGGTCAGGAAACTAAGGTCACCATTATAACCAATGCTCGGGCAAGAATTTGTAGGTTAGGTCCACTGTATGGGCAAGGTATCTAATCCCAAATCTCAAGAAGCACCAAGGTACCCCAAGAACCCCCAGATACGAATAGAACCCCATAAATATCTCTGACGTTAGGAAGGTATTGGAGGGCTATCTTTGCAACCAACTTCGCGTGGACTTGTGCTTAACTCCGGTGTTAGTGGAACCTCTCGAGGACACCAATTATACAATGGGTTTCACTACTCCCTGAACATACACATATGTTGAATTTTGTAGCCTTGGAGAATTTTACTCACAAAATCTTATTCCAAGGCCCTAAATCCTAAACTTGTTTATGTACCCTAAAAAATAAAATAATTTCTAGTCAATTTTAATTATTGAGCATTAATTTTAGTGGCTTTTGCTCACTCAAGAGGTGTGGTCGTGAAACTAATGGTGTTATGACTTAGCATATAAAATAAGCACATGTAAAAACACTAAAGAAATGGTATGCTTCTAAATGTTGTGCACAAGATGCAATCTCTTTCAATTTCAATGGCATGCAATCTTTCCTAGATGCCAAGACTAATGCAATCCAGACAAAAGTGCAAATGCTTCAAGTGAAATGCAAAAACCATTTTTTTTTTGTATTTTCAATATAAGGGAATGAAAATGCAAAGACTTAGTAAACAAACTCCTGGACATACCCCACTACAAGCACAAGAAACAAGCCAATAAGGACACAAAGAAGCTACTACTCAAAACAAAATGCAAGGACTAAAAATGAGAAAAATGACAAGAAACAAGTTTGCCAAAAATTCAACAATGACACAACTTCCTATCACTCTGCAAGCACTCAACAGATGAGATAGAGACCCAAGAAGACTCAACAAAATTCAAAACTCACCCAACAAACACCATACTGAGCTGAAAAGTCTTAGAAAAAGGTGTATGTGACTATTCATGGAACAAACGTGTATGTACGAGCCCTAGACAAAGACAGACCGCATATGTACGCGATTGTTAATGGAAAACCCACGTATGCTAAGGAAAATACTAACTGGGTAAGAATTAATCCAAGCAACTCAGATATACAATAAGGTATAGGTTGTTAAGCTACATGCGACATAGAAACTCAGGCAAACAAAGATAAAGAAAAGAGAAAAATCACCAAACAACCCCAAAAGGAGAAATACCTAGTGGAGTCGCCAATTCTATTACGAGGAATAACTCTCCATGGTTTGAGCTAGGACCATAATAGACAAAACGACACCCAGAAATCAACTCTAATCTCAAGTATGCTAGAAGCCTACCTCTTCTGGACGTTCATAGGAGACCACCGTTGAGATCATGATCCAATGCTTGATACCTACAACTTGTCCTCAACATCCAAGATACACAAGCATATGGAAAATATACGAAATTTTAGCATATAAACTAGCATAGTCCATCAACATGTATATCAAATTTACCCATGGAAAATAATACAAACATTTGCAACATATAATTGGGCAAGAAAATAATATTTCTATTAATATAATTAGCAAAAGTACATAGGTGACAACCTGATGTATTGACACTCTTTGGAACCGAGAAAATAAGTCCCTCCACCTGGGCCTTCACCACTTCAATCCTCCACAAGGCAAGCTTATAAGTTCTAGGAGTAATTGGGTTTCTCCTTCACAAGATAGGGAGAGCTTGGGGGCTGAACATAAGGGAAGTTCAGACTTAAAGTACAAAGGGGTGTAGACTTAATATGATGTGAAACTGATCCAAAGTGTATTTTCTCTCTCAAAAAAAATTATCCTTCAAGACTTATATATGGCTCAATTTATAGCCTCCAAAGGGAATTGAAGGGTCGAATTGGAGCATTTCCAGCGTATGAAAGGCCAAGGGTTATGGATCTCATGACTTGGCACGGAAAACCCGAAATATTTTTAATTTTGAAAACAAAACCTGATGTACGTGGGTTGTAATGGAGAAACTCGTGTATATGCATGTTGTCTAACTATAGCCCACATATATGCTCAAAAATTTGAATTTTTTACTTTGGATTGAGCATAATGGGGAAATTGAGTCTACATAGGGAAAGGGAAGGTCACCAAAGCATGATGCATAGAGTGTGGAAAAAATTGCTATAACACATAAAATGAACCGTTTGATCTAATCAAAGATGGGAAAGGGCTAAGGGATGATGAGGACTTGGGTGAAACAGAATAAGAAGAGATCATTATAGCATAGAATTAAAAAAAAAAAAAAACCTTCATACACAATGTAGCAGCTAGATCTCTAGTGATACCTTGTGTATAAGTGATTAAATATTTTATACAACATAAAAAGGTAGGCACTGAGAGTATTTTGAATGATAAGTGAAAGTGTGTTGGATCATTCACATCAACATATTTTGAACCTTACTATAAGATGTCAAAAGTTGAAGTCTATTTCATGAATGAGTGGTTGAAAATCTTTACTCATGACTATAATTTCTATGAAATCTTGGTTGATTGGTATGAGGAAGGGAGGACTTTAAAATATTTAAGCAACAAGCCTTTCCCCACCATACATATCAAGTTAGGATATAGATGGGCAGTCTAATTGGTCACTAGTATGGAGAGAAAAATTCAACTCATGTGAGGATAGGTTGGGTACCAATAATGTATGAGATCATTGAAGGAGACAAAATTTTCAACTGGGTTTCTATCCTCTCCAAATCACTTATAGAATCTATTGGAAAGGGTCATTTGGATGCATTCTTAGGAAACATATAATTTTACATGTCTTCTTAAATATTATATGTGGTTTGGGCTTCCAAAAAATTCATAGGATTAGGTTGGTCTTGGTCCCCAAAACAACCCCTTGTTCATGTATATTTCAAAGACTTATGGAATACCACGTATAAATTTTAATTTTCACTTATTTATGATGACTTCTTGGTTCCATTGTATGAGCTCATATTTTGTAGATCTTTCTGAAGAATCTATAGAAGCTATAGATGTAACATATCTAACCCCCTAAACATTATTAGGATGGTGGGGTGTACAAAAATTTCACAATTTCCCTCTAATCCACTTTTCTTAGACACAACTTTGATACCAATTCCGAGTTCACAGTCCAATTCTTCTCCTCAAGAGATTTCCAATAAATGTATTCTTGCTCAATTCTAAGCTTGGAGAAAGAAGTTATGGCCTTCTAAATTTCTTAAGCATCATTATTTTCCTATGATAGCATGCCTACGTGACACCCTTGGTTGATATGGCATGGCACATTCCATTTGACATGGCATGGCCACCTGTCATAATCATTTAGTTTTCAGTATGCTACGCCATGGATTGCCCCTCATTTGACTCTTTGTGCCACACACTATGTATTGTATCATAATTGATTTATTATGTGACATGCCCTATATCACACTTCATCCAAATTTTCCTCTAGAATATCACATCCTTTGTGTCTTTTGGCATGACATATCACACCACTTGACTATTTTTGTATCGCACCGATGGAAAGTTTTTGACTTTTTGGTGTATCACACCAAAAAATATTTTGGTACTACGTCACACTTCATGAAATATTGTCTTGCAGTGACAACTTCGTACTTCATAGCGTTGAAGGAATGTTTGTAACTTTGTGGTGTATGACACCGAAAATTCTTTCATTGTGATACATCACACTTCCCAAAACATTATTTGGTCACATAACTTCTTCTTTTTCACTCTGAAATAGAGCCATTTGGGTCCACCGATGAATCATGGTCCTTGATTCCCTCGTGAGATTTGATATGATTCGTTGATCCTTCAACTGCTTGTTGGGTCCTTAGACCTTGCCAACATGGACTTTTCCACATGGAACCTATCCATTTCATTGTCTGTATGATCCATGTAGTCATCCATACACAAAACTTGCCACTATGGACCTTGTCTATATATGTCATATCTATGGTCCACATCATCATCCGTACACAATCTTATCACGATGGATCTTGTCCATACACGACATCCATATTGTCTACATCATCATTAATATGATCATATCTCCATACTCCAATCATTTTTCTTATCATAACCTTAAAACTTTTGTTCCAAGTGACTCTTTGCACTCTAACAAATTTTCCAACTATGATATGTAAAGAATCCAAAGTTTCTTTCAGTGTAATACACCACCCTCCTCAAAATTTTCCTCATCATGAAAAACATTTTTCATGGGAAAACAATTTCGGTGAAAAAGATTGCACCAAGCAAAAGATTATTTCATCACGATAAAAGGGAATTTTCCATCCTTTATCACATTGCCACAATCTTTATTTTCTTGTGATAAAGGGAAATTTCCTTCCTTTAACACATCCAACTAAACTTCTCCCCCTTGTGATGTATCACACCAAAAGTATTTTGGTGTGATACATGGAATCACAACAAAATTTTGGTTTGTGTGGCACACGGAAATTCCTCAATGTTTTCAAGAAGTTTTTAAGTCTTAAGTTTACTTCCTTGGGAAAAAATGTTATATCGCACATAAAATATTTTTGTGTAATACACATTGTATCACACATACAATATTTTTGTGTAATACACATTGTATCACACATAAAATATTTTCGTGTGATACATAAAATATGTAGTCAACTCCACAATGTAAGCATGTATTCAAAGATAAGTATGCAATTTTACTTCAATACTCATTTGTACAACTATTCTTTGCTTCATAAGGCTGCCACATGCAAGGATTCAGCTCATTATCTTCTCAAACACACACAATGCACTCACGATCCTAGATAGCATGTAACACGAATCTCTCACAACATATTCATACATCTTCTCTTCCTTGCAGTCACTAACCCTCCAGGCTCAAGAATCCCCTTCTTCACTTGGGTGATCCATCATTTTCCAAGATTTCCTTGCATAGGAAGAGTACCAAGACTTATAGAGTCTTAAAGCCAAGGCATCCCTTGGCTTGCTCTAACATAGCATAGCACATCTCAACATTGATCAAGGCATATCGAAAGGTTTCAGTGTCACCACGATGGCCTTATTCTTGTGCTTTCCAGCTTCAACAACCATCATCTGTCCTTCCTAGACAAACCCATCATCTCACATGTATCATATACATATAGTTACCATGAGATATCGTCATAATAATTCCATTTATTAGTTTCAAATCCATTTCATAAGGAAAACCAAATTTCACAAGTATGAGATTCCTCCTCATAATGTTTGGTTCTTGGAACAATAGGTATCAATATTCCATATGGACTTATACCCTTTCCATATCCAAGATAATTCTACTTGCAATCTAAAAATTTTAGTCAACCAAACAACTATGAGTACTCATGCATATCATTCTTTCATTGTAGCATTTACAACAACCTCAAAAATGATCTCGGAATTATAGCACACTAATAATTCAATCACTTCCATCTATGTATCACATGAATTGAAATGAAACTATCAATCATTATATATGCAGTACAAGCATGCATCCACTTAATGCGTCAAACATATGTACCAACATAATTCATCATTGTAGAATAATTTTTTTTATGGTTTCTTAGTTTATTTGTGCATTTCCACTCAATGCATCCTTGCATTGAGTCAAATCTTCCCTAATTCATGCTCATGTGTTTTACTGATATAATATGGTGTACCCAACCTACACCACTACACATAATCCAAATACTTCCTTATTACTTGCTCGACCATTTGAATACCTTCCTTCTCCACCCAAACACAATGCCAAGAATATAATCCTTTAGTGCTCTTCAGTGTTGGCAAAGAGGTTGCAGTCTAAAACATCAATTACAAGTAGGAATACCATTGGCTATTTGTGTAGTGGTATAGCTTTTTCCTTGGCATACCGCACTTGAGTATGAATGACATACATGTGTTCAATCATAAACATGCCATTGAATATATAAAGTATGACAAAGGGAATTCTTACTCAATTCCTTTTAGATCACATGTTATATTGGCATGACTAAGTTTTCATACTTGCATAGTCGCCATCAACATTCCCAATGTTACTTATGCATTTGATGCCTCATGGGAATTCACATGATCCTTGCATCAACCTCTTGACAAGCATCTTCTTGTGTTTTTCCTTTTCACGAGGTTGTTTATCATAGGTAACTATATCATCAACATCTTCAACCATTCCTGGTCATACAATAATCAACATCCACGTCCATTATCATTCCATACACATTTTATGTATCAAAACACTCTTAAATCAATAAACAACATTTTATATGCTCTAGCATATCTATATGCACTCTACCACATATTATCTTCCAATGTTTTTATTAGTGAAAATGTATTTCAACTATGTTACATTCTTGAAATTATCAACCTTCCCATGCCTTAACTATTCACACATAACACCTTTCTCAATCTACATAAATATCATAAGAAAATAAGAGAGGTGTCAAGGGAAGGGTTGAAACTTTCAGTCAAAACTAACTCTAAGGAAATTAATGAGTCAATATACAGGCAACTGGTGGGTAGCTTGATATATTTTTACAACCACTAGACCTGATTTGAGTTTCATTGTGAGCTTCATTTATAGATTCATGACAGTTCCAAAGGTAGAGCACTAGACAACAATGAAATGAGTGTAGAGATATGTGAAAGGGACACTTGACTTTGGCATTTTGTACAACATAATAAAAAACCCTAGGTTGTGTGGGAATACAAATTCAGATTGGGCAGGTTCTATCGATGACAAAAAAATCCACTTATGGATATGTTTTCATCCTTGGCATGGATGCAGTCACATGGACCAGCAAGAATCAACATGTAGTATCCCTTTCATCAATAGAAGCAGAATATCGAGGAATAGTGAAAGGAGCATGCGAGGTAGTTTGGCTCAAGAGGATGCTTTCATATATGTATATGCAACAAACAGATTCAACACCCATGTTATGTGAAAACCAAGGGGTGATGAAACTTGCCAAAAATCCAATCTTCCAAGAGCATACCAAACATGTTGAGGTACATTTCCACTTCGTTATGAAGCTTGTAGAAGATGGGTCTATCAAGATGCAGTATTGTACTATAGAGGATCAAACTGTAGACATTCTCACCAAGGCTTTTCTCCTGAAAAAATATGTAAAATTACGAGATAAACTTGGTGTAGTTAGTAGATTGACCATTAAGGGAGGGTGTTAAAATAAATGTTAGTTTATAATGGTCAGCTAGATATTAGACTTAGGCATTAATAAAGTCAAATAAACTTTAGGTTAGTTTATGCTTTTATGTCTTATTTCACTTTATCAGTTTATCCCACATTCATAAAGTGGATTGACTCGACTTGATTGTAGCCCTATATAAGAAAGATTTATATTTCTCATTTAATATACAATAAAAAGAACTATTTAGATTTATCTTGGTTTCTTTATGTGATTGATTTTCATATTGTAGAACTCTTTTGAGTTATCTTAGATTGACAAGTATTTGGATGATCAGGGGTTCTAGTGTAATCCTTCAGATTCCAACATGTATGTCAAAAGACTTGGTAATGATATCATCCTTCTAGTCATATATGTAGATGATATCATTATTACAAGTAGTGAGGCAAGTGCAATAACACATATCAAATTCAATATGAGAAAAGCTTTTGACATGACATATCTAGGCCTCCTACACTATTGTTTGTGTGTAGAAGTTTGGCTAACGTAGCAACATTTTTTTCTCACAAACTAAATATTCTAGAAGTTTGCTGGAGAAGTTCATAATTACAGATTGCAAAATCTTCTTTACTCCAATTCCTTTGCATAGCCTATAATTCATAGAATAACTAACCTATTCAATGGCCTCTCCACCAATTTCATACTGTGGCATTAGTTGTGATATTCATTCAAGTAGCTATACTTATTCATTTTTCAAAAACTATACTTGCTACTTTTAAAAGAATATAACTCTACTCTATAAACAAAATAAGTTTTAGGGTGAGAATTTTTTTCTCATTTTCTCTGTATCTACCTTGGCATTCTATCCCTTTCTGAGTTTGGCTACTCCATTTCCTTGAGTAGTTCTATTCAAGTCCATTTTGACATTTCATCACTTAGACCTACCTTCCTTGATGCATTCACCATAATAAAACATCAAAGATACATAAGTGTATTATGCATATTAATCATATGCAAATCAGATTTATTAATATTTTCCTTGACATATGTTTCCTTACACACATGTATGTCTCCAAAATGTAATCCATGATTCTTATACAACAACACCTTACCATTTATTTGCCTCTAATTCAAAATGATACAAACTTGGTTTTGTTCAAGTTTTCTAGTAGGATAAATCGTTCTTACTTAAGTAGTAAGAGTCCTCTAGAGGGACCCTCCTTTCCTTGAACTTCTTTATTTTCATCCACATAAATTTTTCAATTGATGTTGCAAGAATGGTTCATGCAAAGGAATTCCATGTGATAACATTCTAAGACATACATAGTCTTCATCTACATCTTTACATTGCCTTCAATATTTTTGTTTTTCACAATTCTATTCTCCTAACAAAGATTTCACATATTACATCCACATATGACTACTTTATCATGCAAATACTTTGTTGCAATATCCAATAGATCCTGAAATGATCTCAACTTCCTGATCTAGTAGCAACTCTATCATTTTGGTTGTTCACATATTAATTTCAATGAAAAAATAAGAATGCATTCACATGATGCATTTGAACAACACATTCAATCATATGTATTAGCATGTGTGTGTGCATATCTACATCTTGTACACTCTCCTCACTATCCATGCACATCTACTAGGGCTCAATATCAGTCTATCTCACATTCCTTCACATGACTGTTCAAAGACATAATCACAAGTATGTCGCTCTCTTTCATATGGCATCCAACAACAAGAGAATACTCTTGCACACTTGCTATATGAGCATTCCATGCTAAATTAACTAGGTAACAATACCATTCCCCAGAACATAGAAAGTACCATCTCTTGTTTCACCAACGCAATCATGCACTCATATCAATTTCAAGCATCAAATTTTGACTAAGGGGAATTCTTACTTAAATTCCCTTTAGTATTTGAGCATACCAAAACCATACTTGTATGGTTGTCATAAATTTATTGGATGCTACCTGATTAGTCGGTGTCTTGTGGAGGTTCATACACTCCTCTCACCAACCTCTTGATCAATACTTTATTTCCCTTGCCTTCTCTTTACAAGGTTAATTATAATATGCAACAACATTAGCAACTTCAACCATGTTATCAACCTTTTCCCTTTACTTATTTACAAATTTGAGCTTCACTATAGGAAATATGGGTAGTAGCAAATTTTGTTGTGACATACAATGAACTTCATCAATCAAAATTTTTCTATGTTGGAATGATAAATCTTATCACATACTAAAGTCTTTTCCCAATCTCTCCTCTTCATAGAGACTATTGTCACACATGTTACAATCAACTTATAACTTCTTCCTTTGCAAGCTACTTTTCGGCTCATCCAACCCCAATGTTGTAACCAAATTATTTTTCTATAGCCCATGTAGGTCTATAAGCTCTAATAATGTTGCCTCTGTGGTCTATCTATGGCCCATGCAGGTTGAGAAAAATTGATAATTTTTCCTTTTTAGTCTATCTCTTGCCCATGTAGGTCTAGTCTTTGAGCCACAACTATGATACCATTTGTAACATACCCAACCCCCTAAACACTATTAGGATTGTGGGGTGTGAAAAAATTTCATAATTTCCCTCTAATCCACTTTTCTTAAACATGACTCTGATACTAATTCATTGCTCATAGGAAAATTATTCTCCTCAAGAGATTTCCAATGATTGTCTTCTTACTCAATTTTGAGTTTGGAGCAAAAAATTATGTTCTTCTGAAGTCTTAAGTATCAACAATTTCCTGTGATAGCATACCTACATGGAAACCCTAGATAACATATAACGACACATGCCAATTGACGTGATATGGTCACATGTAATAATCATTTAGTTTTCGGTGTGATATGCCATGTATCGTGCCTCATTTGACTTCCTATGCGAAACACCATGTATCGTGCCAAAATTGATTTCCTATGCAATCTACCTTGTATAACACTTCATCCAACTTTGCCTCTGGCATATTGCATCCTTTTTATCTTTCATCATGACATATCACACCACTTGACTCTTCATTTATCGCACCAATGAAAATTTTCCAACTCTGCAATGTATCGCACCAAATATTCTTTCAATGTGATACGTAGCACTTCACAAACGATTGTCTCACCACGAGAAATTCACAGTTGATCATGTCGAAGGAAATTTTGTAAATTTGTGGTGTATTGCACTAAAAACTCTTTCAGTGAGATATGTCATACTTCCCAGAAGATTATTTGGTCACAATACTTCTTCTTCTTTTCTTCAAAACAAATTTGTTAGGTCCATCAATGAATCTCGATCGTTGATTCCCTAGTGATATTTGATTTGATTTGTTGATCCTTCAACCGCTAGATGGGACCTTAGACATTTCCAACATGGAACCTATCCATATCATCATCTGTATGGTCCACATCAACATTCATACACATAGCTTGCCATGATGGACCTTGTTTGTAAATGTTATTTTTATGATCCACATAATCATCCATACTCAAATCCTACCACCATGGACCCTTCCCATATTCATCATTTGTACCGTCCACACCATCATCTATATTGTCATATCCCCAACATTCAATAATTTTTCTAATCATATCCTTGAAATTTTCGTTCCCCACAACTTTGCACTCTTATAAACTTTCCAACTATGTAATGTATTGCACCAAAAGTTTATTTTAGTGTGATATGTAGCCCTCCTCAAAATTTTCCTCATTGTGAAAAGAATTTCACATGGGAAAACGTTTTCAATGCGAAACATTGCACCAAATGAAAGATTATTTCCTCGTTATAAAAGGGAAATCTCCTTCCTTTATAGCATTGTCACAATCCTTGTTTTCTCGTGATAAAGGAAATGTTCCTTGCTTTATCACATTCAACTAAACTTCTTTTCCTTGCGGTGTATCACACCAAAATTATTTTGGTGTGATACATCGCATCACAACAAAATTTTAGTTTGTGCGACACATAAAAATTCCTCAACTTTTTCAAGAAGTTTCTAAGTCTTAAGTCTACTTCCTTGGGAAAAAACATTGTATCACACACATAAAATATTTTCATGGGATGCACACTACATCGCACACAAAATATTTTTATGTGATACATGTTGTGTCACACGAATATTATTTCCGTGTGATACACATATTTTATCCAACTTTTCCCTAAGAAAACTTCTAAGTCCTTTCCATTCATTTTATGAGTTCTACACTACTGATTTGATTGATTCTAAGTGGAAGTTTGGCGAAATTATGCAAGGGCTCAAGATTTACCCCTTTTCCAAGGATTCTTTCCAAATCCTTGTCCCACTCAAACATGCTACATAAAAGCTACAAGGGTCTTTTATGAAAAACCATTCTCAAATAGACTCTTTGAGAATGATAAGCAAGGAAATCTCTAGAACCTTTTATGTCAAATTATTTCTAGTAATTTCATGAGTCCAAGCTAGACTCTTTCTCTAATGTATTTACAAGATTTAAGGACTCTATTAAAATAAAGGTACTTTCATAACCAAATACAAGGGTGTCTGTAGTTTTGAGACCCCAAGAAAAATAATATGCTCACAATAAGATTTCATACTTTAAAAGGGTATAGGATACAACCACATGAATGACATGCTACAACTGTATGGTTGACTTATTCATTAATAACATTATACAACCATAACATTGACTCACATACTTTTAGACAGAATTCAATGGAAGCAAAGACACTCCACAACATTATTGTAATAGCATATAAATTCCACTGATAAGATCAAGTACAATGGAATACATACAGCAAACACACAAAAAGCATGTAGGGGAAAAACATTTGACATTCAAGCTATGAAACGACAACACAAAGAATATAATAATCCCATTCAATGAACAAGGATATGAACTTATCTATTCTTGAATATTTAATTCCAAGAAATTGACTGGGGTAGAGCAATGTTCCATCCAACCATAGGCTCTATTGCACTTATCCTTTCTACAATAGGCCACCCCAAGCTAGGGTATGATATCACCAGGATGAAGTAGGATATTTATAGGGATGCCACGTATTTTAGAACAAATGATTATCATTCAAATGTCTCACTACTAATTTTGTTTTAGACAGAGAAACTCTTATGGCACCTACCTTATCTTCCCCACACAATGCAAGGAGGTCTTCTTTCTCTACCCAACAATCTCTTAGTAATATCCTCCCTCTAGTGGTATTCAATGTAGGAATATATAGGTCCAGGCTAATTTACATTAGACTCTAACATAATATTCTTAGCTCTTAAATCTTCTCAATCTTTTAATGGCTTTCTCTCATGTCTCTCTCATTACACTGCATGGTACCCTCCTTGGATTCCAAGCCAGGGCTATCTCTTTCTCTATTTTCCCTCTTCAGGATTCACTTATACTTTTCATTTGAATTTCCTCCTCTTCTCAGCACATCCTTTGAGCAACTATCTCTGCAAATATCATGGGTGCAACCTTGACAAAGATGTTTTGTTCCCTCTTTCCAACCATTCACTCGAGTCATCACATGACCCAAAGAAAGAAATCGACTCTTCATCCAGTTGCATCCCCCCCAAAGCTACCAAGGATCAGTTTCTCCTTCATCATGTGAGTGTATGCATGAGTTTGTATCTTCCATTTATCCAACCACCTCCCTCTTTACTATCCACTCACATTTTCAATTTCCTCCTCTCTAGCCATTCACTTCGAAGAGAGAGTCGACCCAACCACCTCTCCTCTCCTTCATTACACGTCTGGTTGCTACCTCATCAAATGAGTGAATGATTGCATACATATAGAATTCATCCCCCTCAAGATACCTCATCCACCCCCTTGTTGTGGGGACACATTTTCCAAGAAATTGGGGGGAAATTGATTGACCAATGGAATGAATCCCAAGAACTCATATGCTCTCATAATTGTGGAAGGTGTACCTCCCCACCAACCACCACATGGATTGAATGGTTGATATTTGAGGTTTCCATATTCTTAATAAGGCACATGATGATTAAGGGAACATGATAAAGTTTGAACACATGGGAAAAATAATTATTATTTATCAATCCCCCTAGGACCCCCTTACTCTTCCCCTCTTGTGGCATAATATTCCCTCTTTATGTGTTCCTGCCTCATTCAGCTCTGATTATTTTATTAATTTGCAAAATAAAATTATTTATAGTTGTTCAAATAATCATGGCATGTCTTCCTCATTGAGTAAAATAAATCATGATAATTAAAATATCCTTGTCGAGACATAACCAACATTTATTAATAATTAATTACAATTAATCACAGGGATTAAAAAATGGGGGCATTACAATAGAAGTATTGAAACACGTTGGACATTGGTACCTAGATAAATACTCCACCTATATTAGGATTTATGGTGTTACAACAAGCATCTCACACGCTTTGAGCTTATGTGCCAAATAGGTTGACCATTCAAGTTGGCTAATCCCGAATGGATTATGTTGAACAAGTATAGGATCAAAATGCTAAAGCAAGTCTTGATGCCAAAGGATTCTTAACTCATCAATCAATTACCTAATGTCAAAGGATTATTAACTCATGTGTGTGTTCATATCTACAAGATGTATATATGCACACACACATGCTAATGCCACCTAAAATGAGAGGGAAAATCCCAACAAGCGAGGTCCTGGTCGATACGAGAACCAAAAGAACGTTTGAAAAAAGGGGAAAAACTGAACTTGAGATTCGAATGAACAATGTTCAGAAAGAAAATATGGATGAAATGTTCTAGGATAAATATTGGGCCAATTTTTTTAGTTGGAACAAAGTTAGAGACAACTGGAAGAAAGAATCCCTCTTTCTAGAAAAAACACAAATAAGAGATTACATGGGTGCTCCTCATGTAGCCAAATTCTAGGGGTAGAAGGAAGAAGCCACCAAATTCATAGTCAGTTTCTATCATGATGGTTCGAAATGGCTGGATCAATCAGTGTAGGTTACATGTGGAATCATTCACATAATCACGGGGCTCCCTCACAAAGGAAAAATCATGTCGAAGACAATAAATTCCGCCAAATGGATCCAAAAGTTTACAAGCTCGACCAATGCATAAAAATCAAAAGGATTGATAATTAATCAATTTAAAGAGAAACATTTCAATTGGGAATGCATTATAGTCTCTCTTTGTTTGATTCCAACTAGTCAATCGTTAGACATAAAATTGAATGTGTTAGAGGCAATCAGACATATAGTACAACATGGGAAAAGCTTCAATTGGTTGGAATACCTAGCTGACTTAGTCAAAGTAAATTGCTAAGAATGTCAAAATGCAGGGAAGTCCATCCACTTTCCTTCATTGCTCATCTATATGGCCATGAGCCAAGTATGTCATGTTGCTGAATGACATTCAGAAAAAATACTATACCCACCATGCTAAACTTTTAATGTTTTGGCCACAGTTGGCAAGGATTGACTGGAAGTCTCTAAATCTAGTATACATTCACACAATGGGTCAATTCACTAAAAAATGCTTCACATCGTTGGAGGGTAGCACAAAAGGTCTGATGAGCACTACCACCATCGACACATATCCAACTAAACTTGAACACCATTAGATTGTGGTATGTAGATGGTATAGTCAAAGACTTGGATGACCTAGACTATTAGCCTGCTATTGAAGAAATATTTGAGGAGATGGAACGTGAATCGTAAACTGATTTTCCGATGCCCCTGACCATAATACTAGAAGGTGGCAATATCATGTTTCCACTTCATGATGCATAATTCTAGGAAGAAAAGGAAGTTGAGCTATACACCATCCCATTTGTGGTCAATGAAAACAAAAAAATATATATCACCCAAGAAAAATTCGACAGAAAAGAAGAAATTAAACCAAGGTAAGGCACAACTTGAGGACACAGTGGTAGTCGCAGAGCTCAACTAGGAAGAAATTTTGCAAGGTATCACTAACATTGACTTCGATGACCCCAATATGAAGAAGAAATTAGACAGGCTGGCTCACTAAGTGCTTGCAAATATGTAACAAAAAGGAAAATCGACAAGGCAACAAGTATACAAAAAGAGACAAATTATACAGTTGAGTGTTGAGCCCGCTTATTAAGAAACAATAAGAAAAGAGTGAGAATTGTTCGTTGAAACAATGAAGCATAAGATCACGGATGATAGGTAAATGGAACTTAGAGGAGCAACACGACATCTAGATTACCAACATGAAGAGTCCATAACAACCAGGATTCGACCAGACACTGGTAGAACTAAAAAAGTTGGGCCACCCAAAACTAAAAAGGGAGCGTCAACTAAAATTACAATTAGGAACCCACAACTGAAACCAGAGATAATAGACTTAACCAAAGAATCACCTCTGGTATAGCCGACCCCAGTCACTTAGGAACTATCATTGCAGTCGAAATCACAAAAGTTGACTACAGAGGATCAACCAAGTCAACAAAATGAACAGCAGTCAGATCAAATGAATGAACAACAAACATATGAACAAGGAAAGAAATAGTAGTTGTCGACCACATGAGCTAAGAAACAAAAATATGACTTGACCTAGCAGTCGAACCAAGATAAGGATCAACAATATTCATCAGGACACTACTTCAACCAACTAGGTGATAATCTTGTAGTTTTGAAAGAACAACAAGAACATAATCAGGACAAATAACCATATCAACCCACTAATAAAGCAAGGGAAGAGCATATGACCAAGCAACTATTTGAACAACAAACTAAACAAAGAAAGGAATCGGATCTAATAGAGTAGTCGACCACAAATCCAACACAATAATAATAATCAAAGCACCAAGACCAACAAGAGGAAAAATCAATGGTTATAGGGGCACCCACTATGACTGGTCCATAGGGCCCCACCAGAGGGACAACAAGTAGAAAAAATGCCACTTGGATTAAGACCATCTAAGCAACTGACTCAGAAAACAAAAAAGTCGACACCTCATAAGTCAAAGAAAAGAAAAATTCATAACAAGGAACAACAATCAAAGGTGAAGAAACCAAAAATATTTACAGCCTTTAGAATTGAAGGAGAGTCTGGAACAAATCCAAATTTTGTTTTTAACCCAACCGATGCCTCTAATAATCAAATTTTGGATCTGTTTAGTGAATTTATCATAGAAACAATAGGTCAACTAAAAGACTCTATGAAGGACTCAGATCGACTCTCATCAAGGAAAGACAAAGAAAAATCAACCTGGAAAGAATGTGTGAGAATACCTCAAGAACAATTGCAAATCAATTTACTAGAGGCAACAAAATATCGTTTGGAATCCATTAAGAAGTTAATATAGAAACTAGTGGACATGAATTCCCAACTAAAGGAAGAAAATCAGCAACTAAAAGTCAACCATATTTCAACCATTCTACAAGATGAATATACCAAGATAAGGGAAATCAGGCAGAACCTTGAAGCAATCAATGACAAAGAATCCACCATGAACATCATCCTCAAAAACTAGCCAACATACTTTGCAACTACATGCAATCGGTTGAAATTTCGGAAAGTACTTTTAAAATGCTTAGCACACAAGGACTCAAATTTTGACCCTCGTGTCATGGAGGCTTTGACAAAACAAATTGACAAACTCTGAAATGTAACTACTATAGCAAGAATGACAATGGTTCTTAGAATGAAAAATTTCCCAACTTGAAGGAGGCAATGTCGTCGACCTCTTAGTCCAAATAATTCAACAAGCACAACAAATTGAGGAACTATACAGTCCCAACTTGGCAACCATCCATGATGAACCAATCACAACAAATATGGAATACCTGTCACAACTGAAGTCGGTAGAAGTGAAATCCCAATGCACAATGGAAGCGTGGAAAACATTTGAACAAATATTACAACAACTTGCACCAGATATATATAAAATATCTTTGGCTCCACCTAAAAGTAAAGTAGCATCCCAGAAGCAACACCCAACATTGTCTCCTCCATGACCAAAGTTTGACTTTTTTAGTCCCAGTACATCTCCTCCACCAATCGAACCAAGGATTCCATTGTCATAATCCACAGCACAAGGCCTGGATTGGTTTGAACAACAAAGGGAAGCTAAAAGATACAAGGAGCTCATAAAAGTAGCATCCATCGACCAACTAATGCAAGTAGAAGAACCGGTCGACCAACCAATGCAAGCAAAAGAACAAGTCGACCAGGCTATGCCAGTGGAGAAACCAATAGAGTAGACTACACAACATCAACTAGAATCAAGCCAAGCACATCCAACAAAGTCCATAGCACCAGATCAAAGCAATATTGTACAAGAGTAAAACATACAAACAATACGAGTTTGACACTGTACTATTTGACCTCCTTAATCTTCAAAGTATTTTTGTAAAAAGATTCTCTGTAATTTTGTAATTATAAGTCCACATCTCCCACTTTCTCAAGACGAGCAAGGAATTGAGGTGGGGGGAGATGTTGGAGGGGCTAGTCGACTTTGTCGATTAGACACGACAATCAACTAAGTTAAAGAATAGTCGGTTGGGAGTAGTTGAGTCTGTAAGTTGGCCAATCGCTCAATCAGGTCGATCGACCAAGGTATTTAGATAGTTAGAACTACCATGTAACACAATCATGAGTATAAATATGTGCATCCATGTAACAAAGAACATATTGGCTTATCGGTTGCTATTGGTACCATAATAAAGTGTTTATTTTTTGTCTCCCCATTACTTTGTGTTCTCTTCCTTCTCCTCTCTATGTGTGTGAATATATATTAGTGTATTGTTGTATATCTCTCTATGTAAAGGACTACTGGTAACATCTGCATACAAACCCCTAGATTATAACAATGCATCTTGATCGCCTTTGAAAACAAGCACGTGCATAGAAGTCAAATAATTCAAAACAATCTCATATAAATAAGAAAAGCAAAGGGATATAATCATGCTGCAAATAAATATTTTAATCATTGGTCACAAATCCAAACATGTAAGATCAAATTAAAGAAGGTAACTTTGCAATATTTATTTTGTAAGGTATTGGAATTCTTTGAGGTTTCTTGTATGAATCCATTAATGTCTTCAAGTCCAATTTTTTTTTATAAATTGAGTCTTTAGGAGTCTCAATTCAAAAGTTGAAAATAGTGGAGTTGCAAGAAGCCCCTTTTCACATCAACTAAGAGGTCTTTAGAGGTCCAACAACTTGTATTTGAAGTTACTTCCTTGGTGATATTATTATGTCCCAAAATTGAATAAGGGGATCAAAGGTGTGTGGTGATGATGATCATTGTGCGATGTTGATGATTGCTGAAATTTTGGCATTTTGACACTTGGTGTTGTATCCTTGATTGTAATCCTTGAATCACTTATTTGGAATTTTGTTTTCTTGGATTGAGATAATATTTTATCAGGATGGTGGGTATATAAGACTTGTGCAATCTTCTATAAAATTTACATAAGACTACACCAAGAACAACACTTGAAATTGGAAAAA